>JANHGL010019664.1:120541-163750 GCA_024611195.1 Ceyx melanurus
AATCTATCTTGGATATATAATATCCTGATAATAGAAAATAATATTTTTTCTGTGTGAATACAGACAAACCATGTACAAAGTTTTCATCCTAAACCAGACAGATCTGAAATGCAACTTCAAATTGTCACTAGCTTTACTACCCACCTCAGTACCTGTGCATGAACTGACAGGCTAATCAGAAAAAAAAGTGAGTTTGCCTCAAAATTCTCTCTATCTTTGGTGAGTCACTGCTCTATGACATCCAGTGGTGCTGCCTCTCCTGTCAAAATCTGCTTTATAGCTCAAGACCACTAACATCAGTCTGCACATACAAATACCTCAGCTGCTTAGATAAATTGAGGTATTGTGTATAAAAATAAAAAACAGGCTTCCCCAAGTACCAGAATTTCCAGTGAGAGACAGCACTGCTTCCCCACAACAAGGAAGGAGCCATAAAAAAAGAGAACTGATGCAGCATTTTAATATAAAGGATGAATTCAGAAGCTGCAGAGGTATCAGAAAAAAAATTTTAAGGAAGCAAAAAGATTGAAAAGAAACAAAAACAAAAACAACCAACTTCAAACAGCTTAAAGGAACAAACCCCACTGATGTGACCAATAAGGACTCACAGAAACGTTTGCTTAAAAACCTGAAAATGGTATTTTCACAGATCCTGATAAAATGTTGATCACATTTTAGCTCCAGAAGACTACTATCTACATTCCCCAAACAGCTCCCTATGAATAGTACCTGGTTGACTTCAGATATTGATTGAAATAGCCTGCAAACAGTAATGTAGTTTTATTTTCATTTACATATGAATTATTTAGGGCTTAAAACTAAAACTGTGAAGAACTGCAAGCTAAAATCATTGGGGTTTCCCTCTCCAAACTGGAAGGCATTTTAATACCCCATGGCTTGTGAGCTGATGAAATGTGGATCCAGCAAACATTTGGGCAAGCAGAAAAAGCTCCGTTCTAGGGTTCAAACAGGAATCTAAAGTACAGGATGCAGAGTCTGAATGAACTGGGTTGTCAAAGTAACATCAAACACAACAGTCCAAACCAGAAACTATTATATTACATTGTTTTATGTTCATCACTGATTTTCAAGTCATATTGTGGAGAACACAATCTATAGTAAGATGCTGATTAAAAGCTGCCCCTCTAGAGCTTCATAACTATAGATTTTGACCAACAATCTATAAATTCAGTATAGAATATATATATATATATATCCAGTAAAAAGAGCTTTCTGATTAAGTTTTAAAAGAAATTACAATGCTCAACTACCAAAAAAGGTAACATCTCCATGTTTTGGGACTTAGACCCTAAACCCATGTAAAAACAATTCTAGCTTTTAAGTGGTATAGAGCTTCTGAGAAGATGATTTGGTAGGTGGCATCTAGGTCTGTATCTCCACATTTTATGGACAGATAACACAACAGCCTGTATTTTAGAAAGGGGAAACTTAAACCACCAAAACCTAAACAATTTTAGTATATTTTACAGTCACTGTCAAGTTTGCAGGAAAAAAAAACAACATTTCAGTTTAAAACCATTTATCATTATTTTAAAATAATGTCAAGGAGTTCTCTAAAACTCCTCAGTCATACATCATCTGTGTCCTACAGAGGATTCAGGTGGCAAAAAGCAAACTGAAAAAAACCCTCAAAACACAAAAAACACCCTTCCTGTGATCTGAAAGGTTCTGGAAATAACCCTATACATCAAGAACTGAAAACTACTGAGAAGTTATTTTCACCCTTCTGTTCCCCCACCCCAATAACCCTTTATTCACTGAGCACAAGAGTCTCTTTACAGCAGCATGATTTCCCACGGCTCCATCCACAAGTGCATTTTCTCTGGGATTTTCAGTTTTTTCTCTACCTCTTCACCCAGGCAGTGTGGGGCAGGCTGAATTCAGCTGCTCTGCCCCTTTTCAGAGGCAGTGCCTCTGGCTCCAGTCTCACTCCTGGCACTGCTCACCACTCACTGAAGAGCATCAGCTCAGCCCTCTCTCACCCAGCAACTCCAGTTTCTTAACCATGAAGCACAAATTAGCCACCATGGCTAAGCTTTCATTTATTTCATTTCAGGCTCTGCTTTCATTTATTCTCCCTGTGTGTCACTAGCCACTGACATTTGGCTACAAGGGAGAATTGCACATTCTATTGTCATTTCTATCTGAAGAAGAAAATGAGGCTCTGGAGGACTAGGTGAATTTCCACACTCTGATGATACACAGGTAACATGCACCTTTAGGGCCTCTCTCTAAAAAGTCACCAATCCCTGCCCGAAAAATAAGCCTAATTAAAAAATTGATTGTAAAAAAATAAAATCAATGTAGTATTGAGCTACTAAAGAGACTTCAGTGACAATTTTTCAGAGAGAGATCAGAGGCAGGTCATGAAAGTCAATGCATTACCAAAATTCATGTGGTATTTGGCTCTCTTTCAAATCTTTCTTTCACAAAAACCATATTCTCACAAGACTGCAGCCCTTTTGTTGTACAGACCATGTAATCCTGAAGCCTGTATGTGGCAAAAGCAGCAATGCATTCAGGCTAACACATGCTAGGGGTGCTAAATCAGATCACTAGCCCAGCTGCTTTCTTACAGTGTATAAAGCCATGAGGTTGAAAATTAGTTCTGTATTTTCATCTTTGCAATCTCCTTCTGGTTGGGCCATAACCCTGCATGTATTGCAGGGTTAACCATCCCCCAATGCTGTGTTGTCCCTATATAAATGGCAACTACTGTCTACTTCTTTACTTACTGCCATCTTGATTTTAATTTAACAATCATCACCACACTCAGTTGCCAACTACATCTCCTGGTTTGTAAACTGTGTCCATTTAACTAATATTTCTTGAGAAAATAAAATTATTTGAGCTAAAGCTCTAGAAGTGTCAGTAATTCTTTGAGAGAATTTCAACACTAACAGTTGTTGCCTCTCTGGCAATCCAGTCGTGTTACACAAGAGAAGAGTCTTCCCAGTTCTCTTCTTTAGCTGCCCATCCCAACCTTCCAAAGATCAACAGAAAACTCCAGTTCTGTTGTCTCTGGCTTAAATAATCTCAGTCCTCTTAGCACCACCCTCCCTTAGCTCTTTGGATTCTCCTGCAGCTCCCAAAGCAGATTTTGTGCCCTCACAAGAGGTTTATATCACCAGACAACTATATTGTGGCAAAGATGGAGGGCAGTGTGTTTAATAGGGAGAAAAGAAAGACTCCATTGAATAAAAAAAAAGCACCTCTCGTACAATGAAGTAATTTTTCTTAATGTTTTAAATAAATGCTGCTTTTCATTCCTCCCCAACTGCATTTATAGTATAATTATATGATTGCTGGGGGCTTCATATAGCTGAATTATAGGTTTGTGAAAGAGTCTCTCTGCTTCCCTTCGTATTTCTCTAACCACCGCCGAGGATACTCTCAAGGCATTCTATAATTCAATTACAACTATCCTCTGAGAAACATATCATTTTATAGAAAGAAGATTTAAGCCATCATGAATCCATTTTTTTCCTGTTATGAAAGCATTTGTCTAAAAGTCTGGTATGAAATTTAAATAGGTCTGGAACAATCTTAATCCAGCAGTGTTCAACTGTGTCAGACTGTGCCAGTTGTGAGACTGGCACAACTCCCCAAATTCCCATTTAAACTCCAGTGCTCTATGGGTTAAGTATGTGGTGAAGACTATGGAATAGAAAATACCATGCAGGGATGTGTGTGTTATGTAAACACATATGATACTTACACTTAGGTTTGCAGAACTCCACTTTACACACACTGAACAGGTTCAGTGCAGTTTAACTGCAACATCACCTTCTTAGCTGGTGTCCTAAACCTGATATGCTAATTAGAATGACAAAAAACCAAATGTCTGAGCTGATTAGCAAATGGTATTACAGTGTCAAAAAAGCTTCCTCATCACACAGGTTTTTCCAGACACAAATAGTGGTTTGTGACTAATCAGAAAGTGTTTTCTATGCTGTTTGCTTTTGTTTGGTTTTGTTTTTTTTCATAAGAAATGACACAGATGTCCATTGTAGCCATAAACTAAAGCAGTACCCAATGGCCAGTTCCCACTGTGGTAGTTTTCTCATGCTTCTCAGCAAAGGAAAGCCCAAACAATTCAAGTGACTATCCCCAAAAAGCCACAGGTGACCCAAATCTCTATTCTAACAAAACAACCAAAGCCTTGCAAGTAGCAGGTGGTCTAAAATCACTACATAGCTCTTAGGTATAGTACGTCCTGCAATTCATGTTGTAAATGGAAAATGGATTTAGATTTGCAGATTTTTTAGATTTTTTTAGATTTTGGATTTGCAAATCTTAAGCGAAGTTGATTTCCTTTATTTTCACTCTATTTCAGTTGAATGATAGAACTTTCTCATATTGTCTATTTTTAATCCATTCTAGGGATATTTTTTTTTTAATAATTTAAATATAGTTTATTTTACTGTTTAAAAATGATAAATTGGTTTAATCTCCAGAGCCACAGGACTTGGCTTACTCTGCTGTAACCAGAGCTCTTCACTGCCAGACACTTTTGGTAGGCATCATTTTGTCAAGGTTACCAGTAACAGCTTTTCCAAATGCCCAAGTTTTGAAGAGAAACTTGTTTTGTTCTCAATATATTCTTCAGGAAGGAGGTGTCTGGACATATATATAAGGAACAATGCCCATTGTAGCTCAATTAGTGGAACACACAAAGAACAGAGAGCCCAAAACCAGGTAATGTTCAGTCTTCCTGACAACACACTCTGGGTCAAGTCTTTTTATGATCCAGTATTTTGCAGATATTTTAACTATGAGGCTGGAAAGCAAGAATTTTCGCAGTCAATACAGACTGCTTTGTTTACACACAACTAAAAATACCTTTGTGATTTAAGTCATCACTTGTGGTTTTTCAGGTGCCACCTGAAATGGATTCTGGAAAGAGCCCTGGGGCACAGAACTCCAGCTGCACCGTGCAGGGAAAACAGACCCTGGGCATTTTCAAGTCATCCTTACTGAGTTTATTTGAGTGTTTTTGAAATCTGAAGCCTCAAAGCAATCTCTGACTCATCTCTTTCTTCAGCAAATTCAAAACAAGCCATCAAAATAATTCAACTGCACCACAGAAGTTATGTTCTGTATTTCCTAGCATTTCAGGCATGCCTGGATGGCAGCCAATGCCAAGTACTGATTTTTTCCAGGGTAACCACTAAGCTACCTAGGGAAGGGAAGCAAGTTGCTGGTTGACATATCATATTTCATCTATCATAATTTGTCAGCTAAACCCAAGAAGGGTTTCTAAAAAGACAACCTAGACAGCACAGCAAGAGTTGTGTTTTTTTTCAGAAAATGCTCACAGTTGAAAAAAAAAAAGAGGGTTTAAAAAACTCTTTCATGCTCTTGATGAAATTAAGCAGATATATTGAGCCATTTGACAACTATTTTTACATGAGGATGCTTTCTGGATGAAGCTGTTCTAAAATGGTGTCACAAACAACACTGCACTAACACTAAATTGACACTTAAAATTAAGTTAACTACTTTCACTATCATAACTTTCACTGCACAATTTAAACATGAAACATACTTTAAAAAGTATTTGTGCAAAAGCAACACTTGCAGCACCCAAAATAACTGAAACATTGTGACCTAAAGAAAAATAATTCCAACCAAAAAAAAAAGCATGTGAAATTTATGATACAAACTTAGAGGACTAAAGCGTGCCAAATAAGAAAAATATCTGCATATTCCACTTTATACTGTACAACAGATATATCTCCCAAGCTTCATCTAAGTAAATCCAGCATAACCCATTGCATAGGCTCTGTCTGCAATCCCTAGCTACTGATGCACTAATGATCCTCAGAGATCAAAAAAGCTTTATGTAAAAATAAGAAAAAGTCAATATTATATTTACAATACTAACTATCTACCTACAGACCAAGACATTTGTGAACACTACATGTTTTATTCTGTTTGGATGATTACTGTTCACTAGAAAATTTTGGCTGTGTGCAGGAATATTCCATTTTGGTATCATTTTCTACCAATTTTAAACCACTATGAAATAGCCCATCTGAGGTGCAGTTTAAACTGTGCACAGAAGTGCTGTTTACTTCTGTAATGAATGCACTTTTACTCAGTTTAACTGCGTAACACATTGTCATTTGAATTCTTTTATTTAAGATAAACTGTCTAGTACTTACCCCTCTAATTTGGGGCTTGAATGGCTTGTTCAGCTCTGCTCAGGGGTTCAAACTGCAGGGAAGTTACAATCAGGAAAACTCTGCAGAGAGATTAGTCTGTTTATTCACCAGTCTTGCTGTCAAATTCAGGTGTAGATGGAACAGGCAGAACTCTGGCAACAATTACTTCTTTTCTTGGATTTTCAGCAGCCTTATAGCAGTGACAACTAGTTTAATATTATTGCTAGTCCATAGAGAAGGAACCAACACACAAAACAAAAGCCACATTTCGTCTAGAATCAAAAGGCAGTATCAGTGACACAGGAATGATGACCTGAAACTAACTAATGGGAAAACTGAGCACTGGAGCTCACTGCCTACCAACCAATAACAGAAAATGAGCAGATTTTTCTGGGAAAAGGAAGCATCTCTAGATTGATGGAGACTGGGGCTGTTTCCAGTCTGTGGTGACAGCAGACACAAGTGGATTCTGTCCCCATCCTGCCCCCAGCTGCAGTGCTCGGAGCACTTGGCACATACAACAGGACTTAGTATTTAATTTCTTTTCACCTCCACGTCAGGGTCAGGGAAATGCTGGGCATCTCTCACTAGAGCATATGGGCCTCAGTGCAGCTAATCAGTGATTCTACTGGGTGAGCACTTACTCTGATCTACCTTACAGTGCCATCAGGCTCAGCTGCTGGAACAGCAAAGCGGCGAGAATCAGCGAGGGAAATGCCCCTTCAAGATAAAAATGTGTTTGAGGACGACAGAGAAGATGTCAAAATTATGCTTCAGATTTGTTCCCAAATGCCCACCTGTGGTTCCTCTGTACCAGGCCCCATGACACGGAGAAACATGATTTGGGATATAGTTGGCAAGCTGCCTGGATCTGCTCTGGTAAGCGCAAGGACTCCATCGCTTGATGTTGCCAGAAAGAACCCTAGGCTAAGACAGGGAGCCAACTTGGATGGAGGGAAGAGATTAGTACAATAAGGAGGAAAAAAAAAAAAAAAGTAATGGGATAAGTAACTGCTGCAGGTCTTGAAAGACAAAGCTTGCTGGAAAGAAAATATCACATCAGATTTGTTTCGAAGAAGAAAGTGAGATTACGCTGGGAAGCCCTGAAGAGGAAAACTGCTAAATCTCTGTGACACTGATCCTTGGAACACAGGGGAATAACACGTTGTAATGTAGTGCTGAAAACTGCAAAGGCCATATTAAATTTTAAGTGAAGAAACGAAAAATTATCAAAATCTTCCCTTCTGTGAATTCCTCATAAGTGTGATTATAAAGGGAAATAGAATATACTGATGAAAATGGGGTGGGCAAATGTATCAGAAAGTCCACGACAGCTAATGAATAACTAACAAAAACCACACGAATGCTGGGATTACTGTTGTGACAATACCTAGGGGTAAGCAAAACAAAACTGAAATCCTCCACTTTCTATATATGAAATGTCTTTAAAAGATCAAAATGATAGCTCTGTTTTTGTACATATTAAAGCCTTTTTCAAGGGAAAATTTCTTACTTGTCATATACTTCTGTGAAAATCCTGACTTGGCTATCTTTGCAGCAGGACCAAAAGAAAAAAAACCCCAAAAAACTGATAAGAAGTATAAAATATTCCTTTTAAAATTCCTCATTTATAAGTTTTTCCTACAGCTTCTAAGTGCAGTCAAAACCCAAGTACCACTGACTACTTTTCTGTAAGTGGTGTCTTGTTAACACAGCATTCTCAACTCCAAGGATGTTACTGGCTGCTCTGCCCAGTCCTGTTTACAAACCTTCCCCTTCCCAGTGACCCAGAAGAGCAGACCAGCTCACTCTGAGTGTGTAACATGCAAGAATGAGTAAATATTTAACTGAGTTAAAGCAGATTATTGACACAGCAGACTTTACAGGGGCTTGCCACAGTAGGCTTTACAGGACAATTATCTTCCCAGGAACCAGTTGGAGATTGATGTTGGAGGGAACAGCAGCAGCAGGCAGGTCACAGAAGGTAAGGGAAGCAGCTGTGCTGGCTGCTGCAGATGTCCCAGGCCCCTTGCTGGAGAAAACACCCCTCCCTGCTCCTCCAGCCACCACCTGCTTTGTCATCAAGAGAGGATCAGAGCACGACAGAGAAGGACAGGTAAATAAGCCCTCCAGGTGCTGGGACCATATGATTCCCTCTGATACTATCAGTCTTGTTCTGACATTAGTCAATCAAGCTCAGACACAAGATCAACCAGGTGAGACAGAAAGCAGCTTTGCCCCCCATGCTAGCACAGAACTGATATCTCTGCAGATGCAGTCTTTCACATATAGATGATACACCCTACTTGATAGCTCTTATCAGATGTATTTTCATCAGCAACCTAAGGACTAGCCTATGCTCACCAGATGTAAACTCATCTCCAATAGAAACCATATATTGAATAGGTTATTTTGGGATTCAAATTAGAGGATCCACAGGGAACTAATTCATCCACCACCCAAAGGCCACATCCTTATCACTGCTCCAGGTGCTGAGCAGATTTCCATTCTGCACATAGAACAGAATATTTTCTCATAAAATACATTACTAGCGCACATCATTAGGTTGAAAGACCTGGCATACACTATTTATAAATCAATTGAATCAGAACACTTATCAAATAAAAATTATCCAATCATATCTAAACTCAATGGTAACTAGAAATCTCAGGACTGTTGTAAGTAGTTCAGAACAGCTACACACAATTTTATTATGGTTCCAGCACAAAAAAAGATTAAAACTTTGCAATTTACCTTATGCTAAGTAGGTGGTCTTTGAAGGAGACTACAAAGTAATCTTCAAATAAAACAAGCAGCAAGGAAGTAGTCCTGAAAATGGCAGATCAGTTGCTTTCATTAAACACATACCAGTATTCTTCCAAGGATTCATTTGGTTTTGACAATTAGTTGATGATAAAAGAACCTTCCAAATCTTTCAAGAAGTAAATATAAGAATAAAAAAACCCCAACCTCTCAAGAAAATCAGCAAACTTCCCTGTTGCCCCCTCAGCAAACAGGGTTTTTATAGACAGCAATTAACCAAATAAATGCAACGTGGTCCAGCGAAGACTCTAGAGGCAGAAGATGAAAACACAGAAATGAGTCAAGATGGAAACACAGAAATCAGTCAAGAGAGGACTCTGTTCAAGCTGTTAAGACCTTGCTTTAGCATTCAAGAAAATATTTGTGAAATTCCTGGGCAGAGCTGTGCAATGAATTTTAAATAATGTTTGTGTAAGAAAGGAAAAAATACAAAAAAAGACAACAAAGCTCCTCATATTTTCTTTAGCCTCTGCTCCCAATTTTCCCAGCTGTCTCCAGCAATCAGGCAGGAATTGCTAATAAAATACGTGCTATTCAATACATGTCTATTATCAGGTATAAAAGTCTACAAAGTTAACACCCCTTAGTAATAAGTTAGTAATTCTAACTCTTGTACTCTTCTCAGTCCTTTGTCTCAGTGAGGGGAAGAAAGCAAGGCTGAGGCACATCCTCATCAAGAAATGCTGCTCCCATTTTCATTCTCTCACAGATTTTACTACACATACATTCCTAAGGCATAAAAACCACCCGTGATCCTTCTAAAATAACAAAGAACAGCTACATTATGTTTTCCAATTGGATGAAGGTATGGAAAAGTTGTTAGGCACTTCACAAAAGCATTAATTCAGTTCTCTCAGCATAAAATTTCCTGTTAAGGCCAACTGGAAAAAGACAACAGGGTTTTTCTACTGTAGCCAGACCAGCTCAAATTTAACTCAAGTACCTGGTGTGAACTAAAGGCTAAGAAAGCAATGATTCTGGGATTTACATGACCCTCCTTTTATTCACAGCACTGCTATTTAATCAGCATATGACAAGGATCAAGACACTGACTGAATGGTTTGATCCAACAGTCTTAACTCCCAGTGCCCAAACAGACACCTGCATTAAAAGGTATCTCTAATTTGAAGTGCATGTGTCAGTGGGTCACAGAAAGGTGTTAGCTCCACTAATCTGATTCTTCTACATCAAGTTGGTTGCTGAAGAGGGTGAGGTGAGCTCCCAGTGCAGAGGACTGTGCAGTACTGGCACGTGAATGGAAGGACCAGGCTCCTGTAGCTGGTGGCAGCTCTGGGCCAGCCAAAGCCACAGCCTGCCCATGGCAGCAAGCTCCTTACAGCACTTCTAGAGCTGCTCTGAAGCAACAGCTGGCAAGATCCTTACATCTGCATTGTCATTAAGACAGAGGATTTAGATATTTTAGATATTTACAGATTTAGGTATTTGCAAGAAATGCTCCAACTCAAAAGGCCACTGGAGACATACCTAGCTTTTATTTTTATTTTTATTTTTAAAGAAATTGACTAACTGCATTTAGATTTTATGGAATAAGAAAGAGTCCTAAACAAACATGTAAGCACAGAGTGTTAGATCATAATCTAACAAAAACATTTACCTTTCACAATAAGCTAGCTGGTCGCTAATTAAAAAGTACCCAACAACTTCATACAGAAAAGATGTCAAAACCCAACCAAAGTACTGCCAGAAAAAAAAAAAAAAAAAAAGAATAAAGCATTAAAGGGGAATAAAAATAAGGAATTAAAAAGCAATTTAAAAATCATTTGTAAAAAGACTTTTTGTTTGGAAGGGGCTTCTGGAGGTCCAACACCCTGCTCAAAGCAGGCTTAATGTCACCAGCGGGGAAAGCTTGCCACAGCCTTCTTCAAACAAATGTTTGACAGTCTCCAAGGATGCCACAGTTTCCCCAGGTATTGTTCCCAGGTCCCTCCCAACACTCTTTAAGTTGTTCTGCCTTCCTTTCCAGCACTTCCCCTGCAACCTCCCTGCCCCTGTGTGCTTCTAAGCACCCTTGGCTCCTCCAAGCTCCCAAGCATGAACGCATGGAGGCCTGAGCCCAGCCACCACCCTCAGGTGAGGGCAGAGCTCAGCCCTTCCATCTGTCCTTCCTCACAAGGTCACTTCTTCCCTCTCCTCCATTCAGCAGTGTGTCTACTGAAGCACTTAGAGCAAGGAAGACCTTGTGTGGGAGTTTCAAAACCATTTGGTATTGACTTCACACTGCTCCCACTACTAAGCTCGCACCAAATGCTTATGAAAATTCCAGCCTACCAGCCTGCTAGATGAAAATACTATAAATAATTAATCAGATCAAAAAATAGCCTTTTTTTTTTCTTTTCCTACTTCCTATATTGCGGCCCCATCTGTTGTCTTTTAACCCTTAGTTTGTAAGGAAGAAGGCTGATGGTTTTCCTGCTCTGTGATTCCTGGCAGGCTGACTATTTAGAAGGATGTTCTTTCATTTTTTAATGAGAGGGAAAGAAGTTCTGCAAAGTAATTTTACTTGTTCATAACACACTAAGATGTCAAAATGTCTTCTCTGAGAGAAAGGACCAAATCCTGTGCACATCACAGAGCTCTTGCACCTAACAGATCTTGCCTAATGATAATCACACACAAGTATGTATTTGTGGGTGTATACAAAAGTACAAATACAACTCATTTCACATTCATTTCATGGATGCAGTATCTGTTCTCTCAGATGAGACTTTCAGACTATTAATCTTTTTCTACAAAAACACAAAAGAAGACAAAAGTGAGATGAATAATGTAAAGAAACCATGTAAAATAGAAACATATTCTTTAAGGGACTGACTAATCTCATAGTCAAATCCTGTTAAAATATCTCAGCTTGCCTGCTGCAGAAGCAGAAGAAACAGTACTGCAATGACACCATTATTTTCAGTAGTCACTAACACTGTGCTGGTCTTAGACTCTGCTGTTGACAGGACAATCTGGATGGGGACCAGCTCTGTGAAGGGTTCTGGTGGATCTGGAGTGAATCCTACAGGCACAACCAACGTGAGTTACTTTCTGACTGCACCACTGACATCCTAGAGCACACTAAAAGCAGGTTTTCTTTAGTGACTGGAAAGACTGTCACATTTCACTTACATCTCAATACACACTTTAAAAGGTATCACCAATAATAAAAAGTGTACTGCTCAAAATGTGGTAATTTTCAATAAAATTATCAACTATTATTTTTAAGGTTAAAAAAATACTGAAATAATACTTGAAAATAGCAACACAATATACAAGTTGAATGTTAAAAACAGCATTTAGCAACATAATAGTAACTAGGACAATAAGAAGGAAGCCCTGAAATGCTTATTTCAGTGCCTACAAGCAGCAGTGAGCAGCAGAGCCTAGGCTGCACCCCAGGAGCTGTGGAGATGCACCGCACAACAGATTTCTAAAATTTGTTTTCAGCAAGATAAAAATACACGCAGTAGTAAGACCCAGCTACCACTTGGAGTTACAAAAATAGAGCTCGTTACTTGGTGCCACCAAGCAGGGTGTGAAGTGCCATCGGATCACCAGCAGCTCCTGCCCTGCCGCTCAGCTGCGCTCCCAAGCAGCCCGGGCGCCCACGGGAGGCAGTGGCCCAGGCACGGAGCCATCACACCAGCTTCTTCCTTCAGACTGCTGGTACCACTTGGTGACAGTGCTGTCTGATCATCTCTGCAGTTTTTGAAAGGCTAGTGAACTCTAGCAGAAAGGAATATTAATATAATAAACTAACACACTGCTAGAAATGATCATCATCCTCAACGACAAAAATCGCTATTGACTTGCAAAAACGCCCACCAAAAAAAGCAGTAGAGCAGAGCACGAGAGTGTATTCTGCATAATAAACAACTGATATGGAATAAGGACAATACATTCACATCCTTCTATTTCATCTCCTCAAAGCACCTTCCTGTATTTTTTCCAAATTTAAAAGGAAAAGACATTTGAAGACAAAAATTGGTTTGCAGATGCTCATTATCATAATCTTTTTGTTGTTGTTGTAGTAAAGGCAATACCTTTTATGTGTTTATATTTCATATACTTTGGATGGGTGGATGCATCCCTGTACAGGAGGACATGAGGATAGGATGGGGCCAGGGATACTTTACACGCAGAGCCACAGCAGATGGAACATGAATTTAGCCAGTGCTCACAGGGATGCAGTGTTCACAACACTGTTGACTTTCACCAGGTCAACTAAATTTAAACCCTTGAAGTGACTGACCGGCATCAGTTAGAGCCAATTAAAAATTGCAGGTATGCAATTCACAAAGAGAATAAATAATAAGTACACTAAAGAAAACATAGGGCTTGTGGTCAAGAGTGCACTGTGTAGGCTTTTCCCACACCAAGTGTAAAGAGCTGCCTTACCAGCCAGCAAAGAAAGGGCCTTTTTTTCCCCTCACATTTACATAAGCAGCTTGTTAAAAGTGTAGGGAAGCCCCAGAACTTTTGGGAATTCAGGAGGAGGAAGAGGCTCACACTCCATTCTAATCACATTTATTATTAAAACCTGAAGAAAGGGAGAAGGTAAATTTTTTATCTCTGAAAACATCTAAGGAAGGTTTAGGCATAGGAAAAATACCTGTATCCACATTAACACTCTCTTCCAGGATAAAAATCAGATTAAAACCTGAACACTCACTATAAGGTTATGGGACTATTAATTCATCAGCTGGGCAACATGAGGAGAAAGAATCCCCTTCTTGGAAGAGGAATGCTTCATTGGATTTCTGTTCACCCTTCCACTACGTCTGGAACAGTTATTTGCATTTCACCTTGAAAAATATTATCTTTATTTTGTATTTCTGATTTTTTGGGGTGTGTGCTGTCCTTAGAAGCAGTATACTTCATAACTGACATTGAAGCTCCAGTCAGGCTGCTGGGATTTAGACATGTAACAGAATGCTCCTCCCTGAAGTCACATTGGCTGACGAAGGATCAGGACAAGATGATGTGTGCAAAGGGGATGTTTCTTTGACTTTCAGCAGGAGGGGTGTTTCCCTTTCACATCTTATATACCCTTTCCCTCCAAAACTGAAACATTCGATTCCTGTGCTCCATTTCTCACCATCAATCTGGCAAGTAGAGTAGTAAACCCCACAGTACCATATGGTACCAGACAGCTGAGATACAAACGTGTTGTGTAATATCAATTCTAATGAGTGACGGAAATAAAACTACAGAGCTAAATATCTGGCTTAAGCATAAAAAACCATCCCAAATCCACAGTTAAGGATAAAAGCCCATTGTGTAGCCAACAGGGAATCTTTCTGAACTGTAATGCTCTCCCTTGCAGATGTGTGGTATCACTTGTGCTCCCTGAAGCAGCCTGACTAAATAATATGCCCTCTCCAGAACTCTCCCTAAAAGGTTCAGCAGTTATCTGCTGTGCCTAATTGCTCAGTGCTGCTGAAGAGTTGTGATGTAAACACGTGCATTTTTCTTTCTCCATTTGAGTACAGAGATGAATAGAAGAGAGAACTAGAACTTACTTTCAGACTCTTCAGTATCATTTATTGAATATTTAAAAATTCAGCTTGAAAAAGCAGATAACAAGAAACAAACATTTCACATTTGAGAAAGTGTAGGGTTTAAGATCTGTCTCAAATATTTTAGTTGTACTTCTGTTCAACGCCCAATACTGACAAACTGTGCACTTACTGCTTCTTTGTAGAACAAAGTCATAAAGTTTATGTTCAGTGGATCCATCTCCCCAGTGTATTTTTCTTCTTGACATACATGTTACCTATTACTAGATTCCGTTCATTCTGTTTCATTATTTTATATGCAAAATGAAAACTAAGAACACTTACATGCTTTGTTTCCAACACTGAGTTCCATACCTCAAGCATTTGAATTTCAGGGAGACTCTACACTGTGACTTCTCCCTTTTTAAGGTTCCTACCTCACTGCAAATCTGCTGGTCTAATTTAGACTTTTATCACCCAACAAAGAAAGCAGACAACAGCAATAAACTCACAAATGCAGCAGAGTTTACTGACCTAAGCTCTTTGGTAGGCAGAATGCTTCATTTTCAGTCTGGCAAGTACCAAAAAGTTTCCTACATAGTTTATTTTACAAAATTATTAAAAGGTAACTCTTCTATTACTGCTTAATGGAAAACAAAACATGGCAATTTTCTGTTTAATTTCAAATTTCACTTAATCTGGCTGAGAGAAATTAACTGATTTATTATAAAACTTAACTTGAAATGTAAAAAGCCCATTTGCTAAGACAGGGAACGCAGGCCAAGAGAGTGACAATGTCAGACACAGTGCCTTGGGCAGCAGTCTTAACACCACGTTCTGAGACCATAAGCTGGACAGGAATTATTTCATTATAAATGTTACACCAACACATTCATTCATGTTTTAAATCATGTGAATTTTTGTGTGATATTTGAACAATTAGAGCTTAATTCAAAATCCCTGAGTAAATTCTGCTGAGGAGACCAATATTTCACTTCAGCTTTGCTGCCAGGTGAAAAGTACAAAACAAGTGCCACTCAGAGAGGAGTTTTATGCTCTGACTTGTCCCTGAGTTCCAAAGAAAGTTATCAAGCATAAATGCTGAGTAAGATGACAAGGTAAAAAGGAGAAGGAGCAGCTTCTCCACACGTTCCCCTGAAACACCCCTTACAGGTACCTTAACAGTGCTCCAAACAGCATCAGCTTTTCCTTAGAGCTGTCACTTCAAAAGATTTTTCCAGACTCCTATTCTAGCAGGCACTGCACAAATACAAAATAGAAGTGATCTAAGTCAAACAGTTTACAAATCAAGAGTGAGACGGGAGGGAACAGATGAATACAACAAACAGATGGGAGAAGAAAAAGGGAATAAATAATGAGAGAATGCTGGTTAAAAGGCAGTCTCAGAGCACAATCTAAAGTGACTGGTGCTAAACGTTCCACGGAGATCACAAATGCAGAGTTTACAGAGCCATCTGAGGATGATGAACTAACTCTGCAGACATTTATGGGTAACCTTTTTGTTGAATGAAAGGGACTGAGATGATTTTCTAACCACTTTACTAGATAGCAAAGCAGCTTGGCACGGGCTGATTTGGGCATGAGCTGTCTCCTCTTCTTGGCCAAGAAAGAGAAACTAGGCCACAGAGACCCAAGAAGAGAGAAGTTAAGCAGTTTACATTTGATGAGGCAGAGGAAGTATGTTGGAAGAGATGCTGAAATGACAAGCCAGGAATCTAGTTTTTACAGAACAGTTTTCAGTGGTTATAAAGGGAATCTGTTTAGGGAAGACTAGAGGCCATGGCCACAGTACTCAAGAATGACAGAACAAGATTAAGAGATTTAAATCTTCTGTCAGAGGAGTGATTTTACCTTAGAATGTAACTGCAAAAAGCACACTCACTTTGCCAGTCTGGGTCACCCAGAAGTCACAGAAATGGGCCTGTTGTAGCACTGAGGCTGAGCTATCAAACCCTGCCAGATTCCTTCAGGCAAAACACAGCAGACAGAGAAGAAAAACAAAAACAACTGCCAAACTCTTCCTGTCAAGACTGCCCAGAAACGAGTTGCACGAAGAGAAGTGGGCAAGAGCAATTTAGAAATTCAGGGAAGGTAGTGAAAACCCAGCTGTAAAGGTAAGGGGAGGGAGGCTACCACAGAAAGGATTAGAGCCCAGAAGATGACCCAAGAGAGGACTGAGTCATGAAAGCCCAAGGAGGAAAGGATTTCAGCAACAGAACATGGGAGGAAATGTTAAAAACATGCAATGGCTTTTAGAGGATAAATGGCTTTTGTTCTGACCTTTTCTTTGGTATTATTTCCTAAGCAAAATAGAAGTCATTAAGCAGCCTCCCACCCGCAACTACTGACATTAGACTCCATAAGGAATATTGGTCATCAAGAGCTACCTTTAACAACCACTCTAAGCCACAAATAAACACTGAAGTCATCACATTAAGGCTGCCACCAATAATTCCCTACATCTAAGAAAACATTATTAATTATTAGACTTCAGTAAAACAGGCTCAAGAATATTTTTATTTATATTTACTATAAGCCACAAACATCCAGGGTGTAAAGGATGCCCCCTGCTCAGCTTCCAGACACCAACCAGTACAGAATATGGACTCCACTGGCCCTCTGCAATGGAAGAATTCAGCCAGATTTTCACACAGCAATAACAACTATACCTTTTAACCTTTATAGGTCATTTATACCCAAGAAGGAATGAAAAAAGTGAAGGTCAGTAACATTGCTATGTAAAATCTGAGAGGCAGTATCTACCTGCACTGAAGAGATAGGCTGCCTTTTTTTTTTTCTCCATCAGATAGCTACATTCAAGTAGATCAAACTAAGTTTCTTTTCATGTTTGGTTGGGTTTTTATCCTGAGAAGAAGAAAAAAAAAATATTATTTTTAAAACTAGATATATTTTTCATGCAGTTACTCTTTTCGAGGGTAGGAGTGCAGTGAGATTAAAGAATGCCTAATGCAATACTGACTTCTTAAAAAAATCTAATCGTCCAACCAATTTGTCAGAAGTGACTTGACTTTTAAAGGCAAGAAGATGCTGAACCTTATCCAAGTTTGTTAATTAATAGCCTCCCTAGATAAATTCCTTCTTACTGTTGTACTTGATTACTAAATCTCTCTGCTTCAAGGCAACAGATGGCTTAAGTTCTTCCAAAATTAAAAAGTCCAGAACTCTCCACACTACAACCATCTAAATTTAGTCAGATGCTTAAGTATTAACATTATTATTTGAGTAATAAAACAGCCAAGGATTTATATATTAAAAAAAAAATTAAAATAAATCACGTAATTTTTTTTTGATACTTAAAAGTTCAGAAAACTATTTATACATTCCCCTTATTTAGTAAATTATAGATAAGCAGTAGGAAAATAAACAAAAGCACCAAATCCTGGACACCAAACTGAAATCATGATGACAAGAATGGGTCAATCACACCCTTCTGTCAAAACTGGTCAGCAAACATTCTTCATCACAAGAAAACAGAAGCATGATACACCCTCTTAAGTTTTCAGGTACCTGAACCTTCAATTATTCCACTTTTAATTCCTTCCAATAGAAGGGGTCAGCTGAACTGATCTAGATGACCTATACTGTTTAAATGAAGGTCACTGTAACCTTTTCTATGGTATCATGACCTAAAGGCCATCAAAATCAACAAAAACCTTTTAATTGATTTGAAAACATATCTTTTGACCCTGATGTTTCAAAGATTCACACAGAGAGATCCTTGTTTCCATGATTATGCATTTCTTTGTAGTATCAGGGCATACTGGTTTGAGTTAGAACAGAACTCATTCTATTCAGTGATTTTACTTTTCAGCTCAGTCTCTAACTATCTGCACTATCTGCAGCTAGGGCACTTTCACAGACATCATCTGTTTCTAGCAGTGATCAAGCTCCCTGGTAGGAGTAATTACCAAGGATTGATGTGTGCAGAAAGGCTCTTGCTCCTGTGCAGACCAAAGCACTGCTAACTTGTGCATCAGACTGGAGGAGACGTAAAGTAAAAGTCCAGAGCTTCGGGGAGGAGAGACCCTAAAAGACCAACGAGGGATTCCATCCCATATTCAGTACAAAGCTGAGGGATCATGAGGATCAAGATCTCCTCTTCAATGGTCAGCACCTGAGAACTCATCCATTCTGCCTTCAATCCCAATCCATGCATTGCTGAATCCAGTTCCAGAAGTCAACTCCTGAATCTGGTTCACATCTACCATAGCCTGGAACTTCCCCAGTACCTGCTCCACTGCATTAGTGGTGACAGTGATGCAACTGCCACCAGGGGGGTGGGATTAATACTGGGTTTGCAAGTATTTGTGTATATTCTATTTATTTATTATTGTTTTCATTAAAGACATTTTAGTTTTCTAATTGCTAAGTCTTTTTTCCTTATTCCCTTTCTTTTCCCTGTTGGGAAGGTAATGGGGTTAAGAAAGAGCATCTGTTATAGGTCTAGTTGATGGTCCCGACCCTAAACCATGACACAGGGCTATTAAAATACAGCAGCTGACCCTTTGTAGCAATTTCCAGTCTTACTGCATTCCAAGTTGTCAAAAAAATATTGTAGGATTTCTTCAGCAAATTATGGGTTCATAAAAGGAAAATAACTTTTGGCTTCATTTGAAAGTGTGTGTCAGAATCCAAGTACAAACAAACAGGTCAGTCGTTTGGCACAAAATGAACAAGCCTGCCCACACGAGCACTTCTGAGCAGATCATGTAGAGTTCACTGTATCTCATGTTTCAATCTCTGAAATGTTTTCAAAACATTGAGCTTGAGAT
Source organism: Ceyx melanurus (assembly GCA_024611195.1). Classification (NCBI taxonomy): domain Eukaryota; kingdom Metazoa; phylum Chordata; class Aves; order Coraciiformes; family Alcedinidae; genus Ceyx; species Ceyx melanurus. The sequence goes on from JANHGL010019664.1 coordinate 139,868, forward strand.
CTTAAAGAGAATGTAATTTTTCAGTGCACTGTTGCTTCTGAGTGCATTTTGCTTTCTCCCAAATTATGTTATAGGGAAGAATCCAGCAACATTTCTATTGCAGTAACTTTTTCTTTAAGCTTAAAATTTCTATCCATTCATAAATGGTTGTTCTATTACAATTTAAAAGAAAGAATGTAAACCCTCTGGGAAGGGAAATTCAATTAGATGTATGTGTCCACTGGTGCTGAGGGAGAAGCTGATCTATATGTGGAAACCACAACACAGAATTCTCCATTGGTTTATGTAAGAAAAACAGCTTTTGTATGCTAAAATGGTCAGTGTAAGAATATAAAACTTCTCATCTGAATTTTAAATAGAAATAGGGCAAGAGAATGCACTTCCCCCCCCTCAAATTCTCCTAGCATGCATCTCATTATCCTGAAAAGCATAAGACGTATCTTTAATAAAAGTATTAATATACTTTTAGCACTAATACCAAAAAGTGTGACAGTTTTGTCAGTTTTACAAATCACACGCAGAGAAAAAAAAAATAGAATAATTTTGCAAAAGTTGCTTAAACCAGTTACTCAGAATTATCTGTTTGACTATTAAAAAAATATTTGCATAAAATATTAGCAAATTCTTCATATGCAGTGATTTCCTTCCCAGAAGCTGTTGGAAGGCTTAAGTGTAGAGATGTCCTAGATACAGGGGCTATCCCATCAGACATGCATAAATGCAAAACCTACACTCTACAGTCTCCCAGGCACCTTGGATTTCACTGCATTGCTACAAGTGCAGGCAGCAATGAGATACCTGATTATCAGCAGCCCAAGCAGTGCAATAAATGACCCCAAACTCCTGCCTGCCTCCAGCTGAGCTGCCTCCTGAGAGCCAGTCCAGTATGAAAGGTACTCAGGTACACCACAGTAGAGCTGAGAAGTTACGAGTCTTGCAGGAGAAAATAACTGCAGCAGCAGAAGGAAAAGTGCCCAGTCCTGCAGTTCTTATTTACAGGAGCTGCTCCCCTGAAATCTGGGTAATCACAGGAGAGAAAAAACCAGGCTGCATCTCACAGGCTCAGAGACTAATCTGTCAATTCATGTAGATAAAGTAACTTACACAAGTGTTTTTTCCCTCATTTGGAGAAGTATTAGAACCCTTTGGTACACCAGGTTTGCTATTTACAACTGTATTTTGTTTAGGAAATTAAGTAAATTAAGCCAATGAAAGCAATTATTTCACAACTAGTCAGCTGTATATTAGACAAATAGCAGCTCTAGATAGGTTGCTACAAAACAGAAGCTCAAAAGAACTGACATGATTTATTCAAATATAAATATATATAAGTACCTACTTGAGACAAAGGTTTTAATTCCAAGGAAAACTAGATATATTAACTGACATTATTTATCATTTCACTTTCTTCTGTCTATGTGTTTAATATATACTAATTTATTTTCTTCTAATGCTTGTATAGTTAGTTTCCAGAGATCATTACTGCATACAAAACCAGTTATGTATAATAACAGAATAGCACCGTTACCTTGCCATTTACTTGGAAACACATTATTCCAGGAAGACTCCTCCTGTGTCACATTTAATTGCCTTTGAAGATCCTGCCATTTGAATCTGTCTTCTGGAACATGCATTTCATCATTATTTTTTAGCCTTGTTACATCAATCACCACAACTGCTACAGAAGATTTCTGGGCTGTGAAGTGATAATTTGTTCCAGCGATATTAATGAGGCAAGGAGTGGTCTTGAGGGAGGTGACAGCCCATTGCTTTCCAGACAGGAGGAGAGAAAGGTGTTGGACTATACAGAGTTGGAGATGTATCACTGGAGCCTTCAAAATATATGCTACTTAGGAAAGTATTTTTGCCACCAGCTACCCAAGAAATAACCTCACGTCCTTCACCATGGTGCACCAGAATGAACAGCAGTGGTAGGTGGCTTGGAGCTTCTGGGGATGACAGTACAGACCAAGGGGAAAAAAAAGAAATAAATAAAAAAGAGTTGCTGCTGTAATGGCATTCCCTGTATACTGCTGCAGGAAGCAGTACATCTGGAAACAACAGATGGTCTGAGTTTAAATGGGAGTGAATAGAGTATTTTAATACCCACACATCTCTAATTCAGTTCTACAAGTTTGATTTCTATGTTTTCTCAGATTATAGTGTTACAGGATCTGTATGACAGGCTTTACCCATATTACTGTTACTATCAACACCACCAGCTAAAACCCTAATGTTGTACTATCTTTATCTGTGAACTCTGACTTAACCATATGTGCACTTTCAGAAAAGCAGACTCGGTCTTTAAATCAAAGCTTAAACCAGAAATTTATATGAAATAAAATACTATCCATTACAGGCCAGATGCTCCACCACTCCAAATCATTCCTGATCACCTATTTACCCTTTTGCACTTACATTTATGTCATGCTTTGTACACGTGCACTTGGCTCTACAGAAGAATTTTAACTAAAAGAGAAAAAAAAAAGAGACAGCAGAGAGAACACACTCAGGAATCTTTTACTTGTATCCTTTCCACATAAATGCCTCAAGCTCTTAACTGATTTATACATAAGAGCTACTTACAGGCATTCTAAGGAATAATCCTAACCGTGCATGATTTCCATTTACACATTTTAACTCAGAAGAGGAGAGGAAAGAGGATAGGGCCATCTGCGTACTTCCAAAGCCTTCTGTGGATAACAGCTAGTGCTACCAACTCCCCCAGTTACTAATGCCAGATTGAACCATTTGTAACTGGTGCACAGGGAATGGCTGGCTGAGCTGGAAGATAAGCTTCTCACAAAAAAAAGAATGCACACACTTTTTAAGCAGAAAGCACAATTATCTTCCTGATGATTAATCTCCAGTAGAAGTATAACATGGTGAAGATGAATGAGGTGCAAATCTTCTAAGAATATTTCATTTTATCTTCTTCTCACTAGCATACATTCAAGATAGTGGAATTTTGAGCCTGACAGATCCTAAGACAAATTTAGCAGGTATATTGTACCGATTAAACAAAATATATACATACCCTTGGAAATGTAAAACAACCCATTTCTTTATAGATGGATGAAATTGGAAATTTGTTCAAGCATAATTAGCCCTTATGCCTTGGTAATATAGAGGTCAGCATCTGTTTGAAGTAGGATTTGACATCAGTTGAAGCATATGGATAGGAATCCAAACTCTTTTTCTCATTAAAAATACACCATTTAATTTGGCTCAGTTGAGGACGATTAGCAATATGTGCTCAAAGAGAAGCTTACAGTTGGAACGGGCAGAGTTGGCTTGGGCAGAAGACCATGCACAGAAGAGAATCCAGAAGCTTGTAAAGATGGCCTGTGCACACTATGCCAGACTCGTGGTAATGCTATTAGCTCTTCATTTTCATAAGCACTCAGATATATTAAGTAAAAACATTCAGCCAACAACAAACATGTAATAACAATTACATATAAATATATCAAACATCTTTCCTCCCTAAAATGCCCAGACACTTATGTTCCAAGCTTTCTAGAAAAAACTGATTTCCAAAACCCAAACCCATCCTGAGGATTTTTTCTTCTTTTTTTAACACATAAACATCGCTAAAAACAAACTAGAGGACATAATGCTCTGATGCATGGTTTAAAATCTGCAAATACATTGCCAAATCTAAGGCTTCCACTGAACTTGAAGGTTCAAAGAATGTTACAATATGATAAGCATGTTAGAGAAGAGGTTGTAATTAAATGCTAGCACTTTTCAATATGTGTCCTAATAGAAGTTCAAAGAAAAATAATTAGACACTTCCTCCTGGAACTGAGAAACCACACCCTGTCACCTGAACATTCTTCTCTCTACAACAACTACAGATGCAAAGAGGTTCCTGCACAGAATAACCCATCATTTTGTCCTGAGGTGCAGCAGGTGCTGGATCCAACACTTTTGAAATAATTAGCTGTTTTTCAAAGTAATTCTGAAACCTCATCTGATAGCAAACACAGCAAATGTGTGCCATCAGCAGGAAAGCTGATTTAGCAAACATTTATCTAAATATTGAGGATTTTTCCCCCCATAATATTGCTGAAAAAGTATGAAAGGAACCAAATACAGCAATTTTTTTTCCACAATGTAAAAAATTCCCAGGGAACTCATTGCTGTAACTTTACATTTCACTTTGTGCAGTTTAACTGAGGTTATCTGGAGCAGCCAAATCCAGTGGTTTGAACTTTAAGACTTCAAAACTGGGTTTAGTGCGAACGTTTACAAAGAAAGCCAAACCTCATTTCATCTCCCCTGCATTTCCTCATTTTCTGTGTTTAATATTTCATATATAACCTTACTATAAAAACCACAAACAAACGGAGTACATTTGTTCCTCCTCCTACCTCACAAGTATCTTCTGCCTGTTCACAGCTCATGGATTGCATGTTCTGATAACTTGAGACAGCCAAGCCTTTTTGGAAGCACATTACTCTGTCACAATACAAGGTTGGCATCTTCACTCTCCCCACTTACACAGAGAGCAACTGAGAAAGAACTGTTCTGGGCACTGGTATTTCTAGCAATGATACTGGTACAACTTGAGTGTCCAGAATCTCTCCCTATGGTCACAGGAGTAAAAGTTCACTTGTGCTTCATTTTTAGGTTTGATTTAGCAGGACCTCTATCAAAACCCTTGCCTTGAGGCTCTTGATAAAAACCCTTTCATGTTTCCAGGACACAGTGTTGTGACATAAAAATGCAAACGTCAGCAGTTCTCCACAGCATTCCTCATTCCTACTAAGGAGCTGGAAGGAAGGAGATGGACTTTAGTGCACCTTCTCATTTACATTCTTTTAACATTTTCACCTAAAATTTATTTTTATTATAAAATATGATTTTTGTTAAGAAGCTCATTAGATTGTGTTTAATTACACTCTTCGTTGCCTATTGGAATAATCAATCAAATTCTGGAAAAAATGCTTTGCACTATAGCTTGTTTCTGGGTAATTTCAACCCCCATGATACTCTCTTCTTTGACTGTCAGTCTGAAAAGCAGAATAAGCAAACCAGATCTCTATTCCCTCCTAACAAGACTGACTGTTCTCATCAAATCTGTGAAAGAAGAAAGGAAAACAGGCACTTATATTTCCCCCTTTGGATTTCTCAGATGGGAGAATACACTTAGCAAACAGTTTCAAGAGTATCAAAGTAAAACCTAAATCTTGAGCTGCATAACATCTCCATTTTCAAAGTGTATTTTTTCATGATGTGCTGAATAATCACATTAAAATTTACCACTGGTTTGAAGATGCAGTAAAGCAACAGGCATGGACATACAACGCAGAACTTGAAACTGCTTAATTCTTTGAATTTGACAGCTTCTTAAGCAACTCTTGATTAAAAAAACCAAAACAAAACCAAAAAACCAAACACAAACTAACCAAAAAGAGAACATCCCACATGTACTCATAATATAGCATCCTGGGATACCCCTGTAAGTCATGTAAGGGCCAGCTAAAGATTCAAACAGTTTCCATTCAGGGTTCAGGAACCATGCCATTTTAACTTTGACAGCTTAGGTACTTCTGGATGAAAAAGATCAGAAAAACTGAGTATGTAGCTCAAATTTTCCAACAAACCAACCACGTGGTGCAGCAGAACAAGGCACCAGTCAGGAACCACCACACAGAGCCCTGTGACCATGGGGTAGCTGCTCCCCTGTGGACAGAGCTCCTGAGCCCTCCCAGTTAGCACCTCCTGCAAGAGTCAGGAGTGTCCTTCCGTGTCCTGCCACTGCACAGATTTCTCCCTATGTTTCAACCAACACGTGAAGATCTCTGAAATATTTCTTCTCAGAAGAAGGGACAGTAATTCATCAAGTACAACAAGTTTCAAAACTGGAAATCAAAACATTTTTAACCACCTTCAAATCCTAGCACAAGTCTCACATCTCTTATAAACCAAAAGAGTTTCAATAATATGCACAGCAACAGAAAACGTTTTTTTTTTCACCAGGAAGAGTTCTTCAACCCAAGAATACAGAAAAAATAATCTTGCTCTGAACAATTCCCTTTCTGCATAATCATTCCAGTAAAAGACAATAGAGAAGATTTCACATAAATAAACCTAATAAACTTATACTGGAGTAAATATGTATGAAGGCTTTACATACCATACTGCTTCAAAGCCAACACAGATTGAGATCATGTCCTACTCTGTAATGAGAGGGTATTCTGGTAAAAAACATATCTACAAGAATGCAGAAAAATTACTGTTGTACATTGCCTTCAGAAGCTGCTGGTTTTACCAAATCCTAAACTAGTAAAACTTCATGAAGACAAAAACTTAGGACAAAGCACATCAGACATGTAAAGGAGTTAAACCCAACTCCTAGCATAATTTGCAGCCACTAATTAAACAGTGAGGTTCCTGTTAAGATGAACAACTACAAGAGGTAACAAACAGTGCTGACTTGTTCTTCTGCACTCCATACTCACAGTGATCTGCTGGGCATATAGTAAAGTACGTAACAAGAAGGCATCACCTATAAGACGACCACAATATTTTTCATCCCTTGAAGATGAAACTAATAGGTATTTCTGCTTTTCGTTTGCCATTTTAGAACTTGCATAAATCGGACAAATCCAGTAATGAACGACATGGGGAGGTAAATCAGGAGGAATTATGGATTCTTTTATCAGGTCTCTCCCAGCTGGCAGGTTAATTGAAAGTTCACAACTATGAGTCAATCAAAAAACTAACCTGGAAGAAATAACCATATTTTTACTAGAAATTTTTTCAGGTCTTTTTTTTTTTATTGTATTAACAAAAAAAAAAAATTAAAATAACTAAATAATTTGACATCCAGATATGACAGACCTACTTAAGAGAATGGAAGATCATGATGATGTCAGTCTTAGCTCAGTCTCTCAGCTAGTGTATGTGCAACAAGTATAAATAATTTCACAGATTCCTTCTCAAATCTCAGTGAGTTGGCTATTTCTGAAAAATTCCTTTAATTAACTTCATTCTCTGTATGAAACCTACAAGGTACTACTCTTTATTAATAAACATCTTAATCACGGCCCAGTGCAACGCTAGGAAACAAGAAGAACATTGCCACCTAGCTGCTTCAGCCCTGCCCATGGAAGATGGCACATTCAGCTTCAGTCTCTCAAACACCCTGGAGAAAAACTCCTGCAAATCAAATATGTAGGAAGGGCAACCTGAAAACATGGGGCAAGAGTAAGTGTCCATCATTTTACCAACACTGAAAGCAGCTGGCCACAGAATATGTGCAATGAAAGCCTATTCAAAATGATTGACTCAGTAGAGTGAAGAATCAGTGCCTGACACCATCCTTCTTCCATCAATTCTCAGCAGACAGCCAAACAGACTAAAGCAGAGGTACACACACTGTCATTTGTAAATTACACAGCACTAGGAAATTCCTGCAAAATCTGAAATATCCAGAGATAAGATGTCCATGCATATGGAAATCAGTGACTATCTTTGTGTAAATGAGTAGCTCTGATGGACAGATGTGTTTCTTCAGAATGCATTTCCTGGCTTTTTCTGTTGAATATATTTAATAAAGGTAATGTTTGTAAAGTAGTCCCTGTACAATACACAAACTGCAGCTGGCTCCACACACGCAGGATAACGAGTTCCCAGAACTGCAGGATAAAGCAAAGCAGCAGAAGCCTGACACTGCAGATGCCCAGCCTGGCATTTTCTGAGGAAGGCCTTGTAAGGAAGGCAGAGTGCAAGGGCAGCCTGCCCTGTCCCCAGGCCAGCCACGACAAAGGCAAGTGGAACTGGCCTGGCACAGCAGCTGCTGGGCAGCTGGGTATTCCCCTCCTGCAGCTCTGCAGCCAGGAGCTCCTGGGTTCCAAAAGCATCGGGTAGTTTCTCTGAAGCTCTCCAGCCTAATAGATTGACTGTAGGGACCTACAGCACAGAATCGACATCAGAAACAGGGATAAAGCTTCTGTAGAGCTGCAAGGCTTCAGAGAGGGATCTGATCCCCCCAGCTACAAACCATTTATCATCTTTAATCTAGAATAATGGCATTCTCCAAGGAATGGAACTAAGCTATGTCTTACGGGCTATAACAACACAAATGTCAAATTTTGGTCAAGCTTTCCACTAAAACCTGAACGTTTACCATTTAGCTGCTGCTTAGTCCCCAGCACAGCATCTCTCTGCTCACATCAGTCTGTTAGTCTCACCTTGCTGACTGCTCCTCCAATCAGCCCAACCTCCAAACAGGAGCTATGGAGTTGATGGTGCACTGCAGGTGTCCTCACAGTGCAGCAAGAGCAAGGTTAGGACCCAAGTGCCTCCAGTCTCCAAAGGAACAATCAACTTTGGGACACTGGTGGAGCACCTTCATTTCTGAACTCCTCCCTCCCCAACACCACCGTGGCACAGCAAGACACTCACATAGCTTCATTCTAGCCTAGGAGTAAATAACAATTAGGCAAAGAAGGGGGTGGTGGTGTATTTATTTTAGCACCTTCCACTTCATTTGAAACAATAAAAGAGAAGACTGACTGAGGCTGCACAAGTTCATTATAGACCTAGCTAATTACCAACTCTTCCTAAATTAGACTACTAAAGACCTCTCACTTCTTCAACCACTTCATTAACCTGGAACTGCAGTATGGTTTTGAGCCAGTAAGAGGACGTGTGTGTCTATGCTACATTCCAATATACACAGAAACTGAACAAAACCTATTACACACAAGTGGAAGGACTAATTATTCAAGATAAAGATCTCATTTCCACAATGAGGATGAAAACTGTCAATTGACCTGGAGTTAGGAAGAAAAAAATTCATCTGCTGTAGATATGCCAAATAACTAGTTACATACATAAACTAGTAATTATCCAGATATGCCCACAGAGATAAAAATACAGATGTGGAACTTAAATTAAGGTTATCAGTATATATATACACATGTCATAAACTACAGAACAGTAACATTACAGTGAAGTGAATTTAAAATAATCATTACAAACATTACAGTAAACTCTTGGGTTTTTTCCTAAATACAAAAAGGATGTACCCTCAAAGAGGAAAAGATGGTCCTGGCAGACAAAGCTGAAAGCTTCACTTTAAGCTGCCCAAAGGATAGCACTAGTTAGCAAAAAAAGTACTTATCAGTGTGTTACTGGTGCCACATCAGTGTCTTTTGAAGACACAACACATAAAAAGAACCTGAAAACCTAAACCAGTAAAAATAAGACATTCTGACGTGTAAACTCTTATTTTTTCTCCTCACCATTACCTGATTAATGAAGATATAAAATCTTCTCAATTGAAAGTCTACACATTACTATTAGTACTTACCAGAATTAACTGCAAATATTTTTGATGATGACTCAATCTCTGCAGAGCTTAGCCTGCAGTAAGAAAATGATCACAACATCACCCCTCTCTCTGCCCCAATTTTTGCTAACCATTTCCCATGAGCATTCACATTCTGTATTCAGAGGTTGTCAAGCACCTACATTCAGAACAGCCACAAAAACTACCATCCCATCTGGCAAGTCAGGGCCAAGACAGACAAAGAGGAAGGAGAGTCTGGAGATTAAAGTATTATTTTGCTTAAGGCTCCTCACAATCATCTGGTTATAGTTACAGCAGTTACCACTGGTCTTTCCTTATAAAGTCAAATTACAAACTCCAACACAAAAAAAAAAAACAAACAACAATGGAGGAATCAGATTCTCAGGCTCAATGGCAGAAAGAATTGAGACTGTGTGAAGGTATCTACAAAATGAAACAATTACCAGGTCTTAGTTACCAAAGGCTGGTGCATGATTCAGGAGTCTCTGCATAAACATAGGCTGGGATACTGCTGTGCAAAACAAACCAAGAGACTAAAACAACAGCTGAAAACTAACAGAGAAGCAGCAGACACAAATACTGAGCATTTCATGTCAAATAAAGCACATTTTTTATTGTTTCTATTAATGAGACATTCTCCCACACACATGGAGGGAAGAGGAATTCACCAGAGACAAATGACCATCAGTTTCTCTGTTTGTCCCGTTAAGGACAGCTGCAAATATTGGCAAGGGACAAGGCACTGAAGTGCTCCCTGCTTTGTCAGATGAGGGGTGGACAGAGAATTGGAATTCTCTGGAAATTGTGATTTGAATACAATTCATTTCCTACACAAACGCTTGAAAGACTTGAAGACACAACACGCATAAAGTCTGAATACACAGAGCCTGCCTGCTCTTGGAAAAATAAAGGTATAAAATGTAAAATTCCCAAATAATTAGGGGGAAAATTAAAGATTGCTGATCTTTTTTGGGCAATATTTGTTTTACATGTTTACAGTTTCACAGAACTGTCTTGGCTTCCTCTGAACTAATTTCCAACTGCTATTTTAGGACATCTCTTTGTTTTTTTGCCTCTAACTCTGCCTTAAAAAGTTCTAAGCACTTAAAACATGTTTAAGTACAGCTGTCACAATATTTTCCTCTCAAAAAGCAAACAATTCTACATCTCTCTCTAAAACAGAGCATTAGTGTCTTCTGCAGCGCCATATTTACAACTGCTCAATGAGCTCAATTTAAAAGATGAATTTAAACATAACAACTGAGCCATTCAAGACTGAATTTGTGTATTAGGGTGTTTCACTTAAGCAGAGCTGTGAGTCCAAGCCTGGTACAAGAAGCAGGAACATCTTCAACCAGATAAGTTGCTCAGAGCCACATCCAGCCTGAAGTCCCCAAGTATTTTCCCCGACTGAAAGACTAAAATTCCAATTGGCACTAAGGTCTACTACAGCCATAGTAGTTGACTATAATTAAGTAAAACTCTTAGCAGCCACGTGTCTAACATATGTGCACAAAGAAAACAGGAATCACTGTAGGAATCCTAATACTTCAATCCATTAAATGCTGCACAAAACTCCTCTTAATTTTTACATGGTAGGTAGAAAAGAAAAAAAATCCAAAACTGCTGGGAGAAAAAGAGAGGATCACTGCAAAGTTAATCTTGCCTTTAAGTGAATTTATGAAACAAAAAAATGAAACAAACACCCAACTGTGAAAAAAGTAATAGTAATCTCCTTGTAGAAAAAGGTTTTTTTATTGATTACAGAAAATGGAAAGGAATAGAAGCTGAGAGATGTTTACATGGAAACAAGGCTAATGAGAACGTGGGCCATTGTCACTTGCATAATAATAAATTAAAAGCTGATAAAGACTGAGAATACCTTTTACAGTTTTGTAGGAGGACTTTGGCTAATTAGAAGTCAGTCAGAAAACAGAAATAAATATTTACTTTTCTTTAATACTATTTTAACAAATTGAAGATAGAGGGTAACTGCTTTGCATTTGTGTTCATGCATTTCAGTTCTAACACACCAGAGGTATCAGAAGTCTAATAACTAAATTCATTCTCCTCTTTTAAACCACATTTAGCTTCAAGTAAATAAATCCTTGCCTCACAGTAGGAAAAAGCAGTATTGAGATTTAAGATATACTTAATTTTCTTTTCAACTTAAAGTAAGTCTGTTATGTTACTTGGTGTTTCTACTAAAATGAGAAAAAAGGAATGAAAGTCCATATGAAGAATGCAGCTTTTGTAAAAGGTAAGCCTTTGGAGTTGTAAAGAGAGGTCAGAATGGACTATGGACTGGAGTATCTCTATGGAAAAAAAAATAAAAATAAGAAGAATGAGGTTTGAGGTTGAGAACAGGAAAAGTAAAAACTCTTTCCTGCTATGTCACCCAAATATCTAGTACCTAGTCACTCTAATTTATACAGCAGAGACAGTAGGGAAACACATGCAGCTGGTGGAAAAAACTGATGTCAGACTTCTGATACCTGTGTTAGTCACTAATATCTTTTGTGCTGGTTTGTCTGTGCCTCAATTAGAAGGATGCTGGGCAAGTACCTTGGGTAACATTTCAGAGAGTTACACAGCCCAAAACTAAACCCTCCAGATTTCTTTTAGCACTTAGTGATTTACAGCTAATGGTGCTTAGTGTTACTAGAACTCAACAAGAGACAAAATCTACTTTAGTAATCAGGCACCCGATATAATTTGGCATTAGTTATTTTTACACATTATGCCTAGTTACCAACCAAATGCACTGTTCAATGCTCAACACAAAAGCTGCCCTAAATTAAAAGGCAAAGTACAAAGCAAGTAGAAGGCTGGTTTTATGATGGAGTTTACAGCACAAGCAATACACACAAATAATACCGAGCTGATTCAAAAAGAGAGTACAAATTGCATTTATCGTTGTTGGGTGGTACATTTATTTTAAAGTGGAATATTATGACAACTGAAAATAAAGTCTCTATCCATTTCCAAATGATGCTGAAAAATCACTTCAGCTGTTATGTTGTTATAAAAGCAACATATCAATCATTTCACAGTAATGCTGCAATCGATGCAGTACCAAGGCCAGCTATGTTACTTGCATTAAGTACATCAACATACACAGAGCTTCACTTTATGATCACTAACTTCCACTACTTACTCAGTGCCTATGGATAAGTAGTTAGAATATATGGAGATGTTGTTTTGAATACTGAAATACAAACTTCTTTACATATAAGAAAGAGCTAGAAAGAAGTTTTACAGATCTCCCTGGTCTTCCATGAGGAAACCCTTCTGTTCATAGGAAAGTTAGTCCATGATTAAAGATCTGAGTGACATCAGAAGCCTTTCCTACACTTCCCTGAAACTCTTAATTTAAAGAACAGCTTCTTTTTAAGGCCCAAAGGTGCCCAATCCCCACTAACCTCTCGGTGTCTTAGCACTTCCAGAAGCAACCTGCACATTACAATAGGACTGGACAATCTCCAATTCGAATTCTGAGCACTGCAACAAGTCATTAGCATTTATAAAGAACACTGAGCTTATCAAAGAGAAGCTGCCACTGATGGAAATGCCAAATGGAACTGTTAATAACACAACACAGCTCTCTAATAAGTGGCAATGATAAACAAATCCCATCTACAAGATTTGCAAATCCTGACAGTAGAGCCAGAAGAGAGAAAGGAGTATTTCTTGTGAATGGGGGCCAGAGGGAGCTGGGCAAAGCTCAGAACTGCAAATCCCAGCAATGCATAAAACAAAAGAATCAGCCATTCAGCCTCTTAAATTAAATATGTGGATAATTTAATAAACAATCAAAAATAGTATGTTGGGAAAGAACAGAAAATGTCATTGATGATGGCAAAGGTGAAACAACCAGCAGTTCCTGGCAGGTATTTCCTCTGCTCAAGAAGTAGATATTCAGTAGCAGAAGCTTAAGTTTTGGCAAAAAAACTATTGTCTGCATAGTGTGAAAAATATTATGCATTGAAGAAAAATAACGGGGGTTGTGTCAGTGGTCCTCAAAACACAAACCAGAAGTGCTCTTGCATATTTCTAAAAATACTTAATTCAGTGCCTTTTTTTCCCACATTTACACAGAGGTGAGACCTCTGAGTTGCAGTATGTTGCACATCACATACCAAACACAGGGTACTGCAGAAATTAATTGCTGTTTCCTTAGTGTACCTCCCAGACAAGTTGCTAATCTATGACTGAACTACAAATACTTATTTTTTCCTCTTATCCAAACCTGAAAAATATATCCGCATTATTTAATATAAAAATAACAGGCTGTAAGTCCATTGCCTCAGGAACTATGCAGATAAGACCCACCTTCAGATTTGTTCAGAAGGGTGTTTGAAATCCCAGTTAACTTATCATTACAAATTAAAGCTCCCATTCCATTAGGCAGCCTGAAGAAAAGGTGCAATTGTTGTGCAGCAACCAAACTCCAAGTGTTTTGTTGGTTTGGCTTGGTGTTTTAATATTCAGAACCACTCGTTACTAAGTTCCTTTCATTCATTCTACAAACAACTCAGAACCTTTTGCTATGGAAACAATATTTTTGTGACATCCTTTGAAATTCTTTTGTCTCTATGACTGCAACGGAGGAATTGATTATATTTAATTTAATTTTTCAATAAGATAAAATACCAGCAAGTCTACAGTATCCTGAATCCAAATTGACAATTGTCATCTTGAATATTATTCATTATAAAGTACTCATCTCTAGGAGAATTATATTCTTTATCTAATTATATCCATCCTTAAATTTATCATTTAAATAAACTCTCATTTAGTCAAAGGTACATTGTCCAAATAATGTATTTGTACTCTATCAATATATGTTAGTTCAAATGAAAGATAATAACAACGTGACTTATACCCTAAACTAAGCCCTGATAGATCTGCCACCATCTCTACCATCAAGTGTGAGTTTTTGTCATCACTGTTAGATAACTGCAGTTCAGAATCATCTATTCTTTTCATCCAATAAGGAAAATCCTACATTGGACCCCAATATCATCACCTCACTTATGTAAAACTGTTCAACTGTTTGCCTGTAGCAAAGAAATTCATATTAAGCCGTTCAGAAAACATCAGGAGAAGGAATTAAAAGGAATTAAAAAGGTGTCTGAAGTCTTTTAGTCATAAAAAACTGCAAAACTGGATGCTTGCTTGGCAAAGAAAATCTTTCCAGCCATAATCTCCTTGGAAAGGTTGACAAGTTGCCCCAAGAACTTAAAACTTCTACAGAGCATTTATTATAAACAAAGATTCCATGTAATGGAAAAAGAATGGACTAAGTATAGCTTTATTTGATGCTGCTTGACAATTCAGCAACCTCAGAATCTGTTCCTGTTCTACTAGAAAACTCTGCCCCATCACTATTTAGACCTAATTTACTCCACTAATGCCTCCTATCCACTGAAGAAGGCTGAAGACATCTCCCCAAAGAGCACTGGAGAGGAGACACAGGTTCCCAAGCAGGAAGAACACCCCTGCATGCTGGAGGGACAGCAAGGTGCCTCCAGAGGGGAGTGGAACATCTCTCACAGACCAAGTAGCAGAGCCAGATGAAATAGCAGTGTTTTATTGCCCCTACTGACTGCATTTACTAGATGGGTAAAGGGGAATATGGATACTATCTGAGAATGCTCAGAAAGTGGACACAAAAAATTGCACTTCAGGGAGTATCATCTGCATATTCCCTCAAAAAGATGAGTTATTTCAGCAAGCAGGAAACATCTCATCTTTCTTTCTTCTAATGCTGTTATCGTCCTCCCCAAGGCCTCAGAGCTCACCTACTGTCCAATTTCAGCTCTGTGCTTCCCCAGAATCATTCTCTTTCTCCAACAGCATCCTTTTCTGCCCTTCTTTTTTTTAATATACAAACCTCATCCCGTGTAAGGAAAAGCATCAAAACATTTTAAAGGGTTAAAATAGTCATTGATTCCTTTAACTGGTTACAGCTTTTATTAAGCACTACTTAACAGAGAGCTCTGTTTGAATCCCTAGGTAGAGACAGCTCTGTTTTCCCATCAGTAATGAACCAGCATTTCCCTTCAACCTAACAGGATACTCAGCTCCCAGGGTAACGATGAGCAGAAGAGCTCCTGTTTTATTCTGCAGACAAAGCTGATACCATACTGAAATGTTTGTCCCTAGGAACTGACACCATAACAAAAGACAAGTTCTGTTACCAGTTGAAGGGAATAACCTTTTCAAAAAGTTTCCATGCCATACAGTTATGTCCTAAAGCAATTTTGATAGGAGTTTCCAGTGGTCATTATCATCTTCATGGTACACAGAGTTGTCTTCTCATCTATTAACTGTCTTGTAATCCCAGAGCCCCGTTGTGCTGGATCACTAAATCAGTTCTGGAAGGGAATTTTGCACAAATACAAACAAACAACTTGTGTTAATAGGTGCAATGCTATTTTAGTCTTCTAGTGCCTGTAGACAGCAGGCATCAAAAACACATTTCTGACCCCAGGCAAAGCACGAGAGAAAAATCAAGAGAACAACTTTGAGGTTTATTTCTTAATTACAATGAGCTGTCTGCAAATTCAGGGCATGACAGCCTTGAACTGATCTCACACATCGTCAGGGTAGGAAATGAGTATTTAAGTTGTTTCTGGGTATCAGTTTATGGCAGATAGACTTACTGAAGCATGGTTCTATTTGAAAAATCCCTCATTTCCACTTGATTTATTTCAAACTTTGTCATTCATAAGATTCCCATTAATACATTTTTTTTTTCAGTGGACTACCACCATTTAGTCATGAGCTCACGTTCCAAATAATACTGCAGAAAGCTGGTAATAGATTTGCTGTCTTCCAGCTCCCTCACACTCTTCACATGAAATCTGTGTAGCAGGTCACAGCCCATTTCAAACAAACAAAATCCCTGCACACACCAAAACAGTTTCCCCTTGGAAACCCCATCAACCTCAGTGGTCAAGGTTAGGATGGATAAGGCGTCCAATCCACCTTTATAGTTCTCATTCCAACAGGACACAACCCAGTGACTCAGGAACCCTCAAGCCTTGTCCTACAGAAGATAAGCTGAAGCACAAAGCACAGAGGTGAGCCATCCTGCCCTTTCTTTTCAGGCCAAGGAGATTGCTTTCCTTTCTGATGGAAAACTGGAAATAGCTTCTTAACCACCACCTAGGGCTGAAGTTAAGAGGTTTTTTACAAAATGCTTCCACACATCCACATAGACTAATGATGTTTCAGTGTACAAAACACCCAAACATCTCTACTCTTCCTTTTGTCCTCAAGTTTCTTTGCATTTCTCAGAACCAAAATAAAAAATGTTCAAAACCTATAGGAATTAGTGACACCTAAATGCAAGGGAAAAATCCAATTAAAAAAAACATCTACAGAAGAGAACAAAGGCAAGTACAACTTCAAGCTGGAGTGATTCACAGTTGATTTATCAATGGCTATCACAATTCAATGGTAGTTCCAGAAAAGCTGTCAAGTGTAGGCTTTTCCTGACCCTGTTGCCATGAACTGTCCCATGAGATTTCACATAAACAGAAAACATACAAAAAGTTAATTACAGAGGACCATGCTGTACTCTAACCCAAGCTCAGAGCTTGTGGAAGAGCATGTACATGTCACAAGAAAGATTTAAACAAGAAGTTCAGTGTTTGATTCTATCAGTCAAGACAAATTTGGAATTGTGTGCATCTGCCAAAAGCACTTTTCTGTCGAGTGACACCAGGAGCAGGCAGCCTGGATCTGCAAGCTGCAGCCCATCTGGGGCATGGCAGCAAAACCCCCACGCTGCTTCTCCTGCTCCAGCCATGCAGCTTTGTTCTCCTGCTCCACCTGCCCTCCCCTCTCCTGCACCATTTGCAGATCACACTGAGCATATTCAGTTGTGCACAGGTCTATAAATGCAGCTGGTTTCTGAACCTTGCAACTGATTTCTCACCTTTCTCTTCACATCTTCCTTGATTGACAGAGTCATTAAGGTTGGCAAAGACATCTAAGATCATTAAGCCCAACCATCTACCCAGCATTATCATGACCACTAAACCTGAAGTGCCACATCTATGTGTCTTTTGAACCCCTCCAGGGATGGTGACTCCACCACCTCCCTGAGCAGCCTGTGCCAAGGCATCACCACTCTCAGTATAGAAATTTTTCCTAATGTCCAATATAAACCTCCCCTGCACAACTTAAGTCTCTACTTAAACTCTTACTCTACTACTAGTTTTCAGAGTAGTAATTCAACAAAAAAAGTATTCTCTTCATTTTCACATGTAGAAAAGTGCAGACATGGAATACAATTAATAATAATTTTTATTTTTTTTTAATCTAGCTTATTTAATATTCTGTTTTATTTGGAAAGAACGACAAGTACTCAGGGTATGCCAGTACCATAACCATGCTCTCTCATATAAGTTTGGCCTCTCAATAGCTTTATTTAGGAGTACAAGCCAGATCCTTAATATTCTTTTAATGCAATATTTTTAACTGATATGGTGCTTATGCTAGCAGAACGTTTTGATGCATTTACATTGCATTTGTGATTCAATCTACAGCTCGACATTTATCCCTTAGGTGTGCGGTAATCCCCACTATTAAAAAGGCAAAGCAAAACAAAAAAGCTGAACACACACTATTTAAGCAATCCATTTCCAACAGACGTCACACACCTATTTTATTATTTCTAAATCGGACCATTGATCAGCAAGATGATGAGCAAAGAAAAAGATCTGCTAACCCAAAATGTGTGACTCTTATTTACACTGCATTTCCAATCAATAAAGTAAAAACATTACTAAAATATGAAGAGTCATGGCTTTGATTTAGTGCTGCTGCTCACGTGCTAGTGTGAAACCCACCCTTACACTGTGCATGCTGTTTACACTTCATACACTATCACTTTGTCCCTGTAACATATTCATGCCATGTTAGTTATGCAGGAATAGCTCAAAACTTTTAGGCTTTAATGAAGGTGCTAGAGATCTGTGTCTGGCTGACACAGCTGTATTCTCAGCCATTACCCTCAGATATAAGCTCATCTTGTAAATACTTTACACACTGATGGCAATTGATATGATGAAATAAAAGTTACCAAACCCTTGCTGCTCACAGATCTTGTTTGTTTTTTAAGAACGGGTCCACACTAGAAAAAATTAAATGTCCTTTAGTTGCCTACAAAGAAAAGCACATGTGGAGGAGGTGCAGGCAATCCACATTTCTCTTGTATCATTCCTGTATTTGACCTTGAGTAATTTCTTTTAAACATGAGAACTTGACTCCATCTGATAACAATAGAGAGCACATTTAGCATCCACTATGATGATGTTTACTGAAATGTCAATGGTTACTCATTAAGAACAGGACTGGAGTGACTTAATACTTCAAGGGCCCTACTTAGATTGGCTTGATGATTTATGGCATGGTAGTCATAAATAATGACAAAATACAATAGAGTCAGATGTCTGTGAGAAGTTCTGGAAATGGAAAACTTAACTTTTAAATCAGCAACATAGAGATCTACCTTTTACTGTCCATCTTATGAGTTTTTTTAATATTATATATATATTAGCATATGATCAAAGTTTATTGTAACAACATGTATGTATATATACAAGATGACTACCAGTATCACTTAATTTCCATACTTCCAACATTTCTAGATAAGAGCTGTAATTCTGAAAGCACAAAAGGTTACGTGGCTAACACACAACGGGACTCCAGAAGCTACTCCATCAATACCCAATCAAACTCAAGAAATCCAACATGTAAATAAGTTCCATATTCAGAGCAGAGAATACATAAATCTTCTACATCCCAGTTTTCCAAAATAAATCCCATCCTCAGTCCCAGCTGGTGACTCAAACCATCACATTCATTTCTGACTTTCCTTCCTTTACTTTTCCTTTGGTTCAAGAGAACATGGAAATAAATTCAGTTCAACAGAGGACCTTCAAAATCAAGCCATGGAACAGACAAAGCTTTAGTGCTATCAATAAGTGAAGTGTTTCGGGCAGCATGGAAGGAAAAGAGTTTCTTTTTCTGTTTAACTGTGGCTTCAACAGAGAAACTTTGAAAATACCAGTTACAGACTGACACACAAAAGGAATCCAGCTAGACTGGAACAGCAATCCAGCACTATGCCCACTGTGTGGAGAAGGGCAGGCACGTTCAAACATCCCCTGCTCCACAAAGTCAGCAAAAGCAGTAGCAAAACTTACACCACGTAAGTAAATAAAGACTACTCAGCGAGAGAAAGATGAGAAATGTGTTGTCTCCTTGCACACCACAGTGTTCTTCACAGTCATCTGCATTTTTTTTCCCTGAGGACATTTTACAGAGATTAATTTCTACGCCTTGTTTCATTATTATTCAAGAAAGTACTTTAGATTTTCCCCTACAAATGTAACACTAATGGTTAAGTTAGAAACTGCATTTTTAGGATGTATTTTCCCCAACATTTTAAAACTCATTTCAGCTTCTACAACACCTTGAAATTACGCTCGGTGTAGAAGTCACAAATAAAGGAGTTAGCATTTTCATCCTCTAGATGATATTTTTTACTGACATTCAATTAACCCTGTATCATTGATACTAATATTTCAATTCCCACTAAAGTTACATTTCTGATGCTTTTTTTTTTGTTGTTGCTCAAATGTTTTTAATTTATTAAAGGTACATTAAGGTAAAACCAATGGCATTTAATACAGTGAATTAACTGAACAAGTAACACCTACAAGCTATTCAAAAAGCAGAGAAGCATCTAAATTACATCTCCTGTCAAGTATAAATACTAGTGACATTACTGTGTTACATAATGCTAACTGCAGCTATAATTTATACACAAAGATTTCCACATTATATTTCACCAGATTTTAGGATGAAGGCTTTCAAGCAAATACCTTCAAACAAACAGAAATCACTCAAACATCAACAAGTAAAAGAGATACAGCTTTTGTCAAGTTAAGACAGCAATGGCAGACATCAGCTTCATCCACATGAACTGATTTTTAAGGCTACCACTGAAGATTTTTTTTAATTGAGAATTAGTATTTATGCAGTTTCAACCACAGGCAAAGATGCATGAGGACTGAAATCTGTTCATTTAAGCATTACCCTCCTCACCATGAAATGCAGTTGGAGATTCTCAAGAACAGACTTATTCCAAGTGCCAAGGTAAGACTGTCTCCAGTATTTCCTTTTACTTATGCAGCATCAAAATCTTATTTTCCTTCCACCGGAAATAGCATTTAATATAATTTTTATTTCATTCAAGGAAATCGACTAACACTTTGCACGTTTGTCTTTCTTAGCTAATTGTTTGACTTATAGAAATTAGAACAACATGAAGATGCAACATGCTGGATATTAATTAGAAGAAGACACCACTGATGATCCCATCACAGTTATTAAAACCAAATACTGTACTAGGGAGTCATTCCATTCACGTGTAAAAGCTCAGCCAAATATTATTAGGCTACGCCCTTGGCCAAGTAAGTTATTAAGCTAGTGAGAAGGGACACAAGTCCAGCTCTGAATGGTCTTTGAGCATGCCAGTTATTCAGCCAGATACTCAACCTTTCTATCCAGAACAATGAATGGAGCTCCTGGTGAGCACCACTAGAAAACTGAAGAGTAAAAAGCTCTGGACAGCAGAGTGTTGGTCTGGTAGGATAACCAGAAAGGGTGATCTGATGGTATCAGCCTGTTCAGAGATTGAACACTAAGCAGACTGAAGCTGGGACCAGAGCTTTTCACTCTCTCCAGGATCTCAGTTGAGTCACATCAATTATGAACTAGCATCATATCTGCATAATGCAATGAGAGACAGACTGGAGAACCTCTGAAAGGGAACAGGAGCATCACTTGCAAACCTGCCCACCTGGGATTCCACATAACCTTACATAACAAAAATAAAAAAACTTTTCCTAAACACAGTATTTTATTACTAAGCTACAACCCTTACAAGTCGTAGCTTCAGTGTGATTTCTCCAAGCACAGTAAACAGTCTTATTTGTCAGACAATGATTTTTTAAATTTATTTACTCATTAAAGAGTGTAGTCAAACACTAAAATCAACATTAATTACATTTCCCTTCCTATTTTTACACTGTTATATTTATTGGTAACTGCTGCATGGGTCTTATATATGCAAGTTGAATAAAAAGAGAATCTCCTTGTGAGAGGAGCACAAAAGTCTTGGAGAATGTGAAGTTTATACACTGGGATTACAATTGAAGTTAAAGGTGAATAAAGCAAAGGTGATAAAGCAAACATTGCACCTCCTTTCCATAACCCACAAAAAATCTGCAGAAGTATTACAGTATTTCATGCATTTACCACTTCAGAATGGTAAAGAAGCTAAACAGGAGAGTTGCTACTAGATGTAAGACTTACACCAGTCTTTGCTAAAGAACAGTCATTCTATTATTGCCAAACAATTTAATTCTATTTTCACTAATTTCAAAGGTAGAAAATCTGTAACTCAAATCAGTGGGATCAGGATTTCATCTTTAAAAAGCAGAACTATATTCAACTGCACTGAGCCTCTCATGAAAACAAACTGTTTTCACTTCATTATTTCAAGGGCAGTATTTCAAAATAAAACAGTAGACAAAAAAAGAATCAAAACTCACTCTCAACACTTCAGTTGCACAGCAAAAATAAATGGTACCACATACAGAAGCACTGGTTTTTTCTTTCTTTTTTAAAAAGCTTAATTATCAACAATTTCACAGCTATAGCTAAAGCATTTAAAAATATTTTTAGGATTATAATGCATCCACTTCCTAAATCTTCTATGATTGACTTCAGTTAGTTCCTGAGAAGCTTAAGAACGTTTACCTGCAGATAATTGTGATGCTGATTTACAAGCTGTAGCTTGCTACAGAGCCATTAGATTACCACACATGGGTTACCACACATTAGGTGTGGTAGCAGCTCATGTACCTACATATAAAGACAGTAAATACATTTTGTACTAAGAATAAAACACATCTATTAATACCTAGGAAATTCCTTTTAAAGCTGTATTGTGTGCTATCACTAAATAGGGCTGGGGGTCTAAGCTGGGCAATGTTTTAGCTGCAGCTCCATCACTAAGTGATGTTGCTTGGCATTGTTAAAAAAAATCTGCAGATTTTGTCAGAATTCATCCATTTGTTGCAAAATCACTTTAGAAATAGGCTAATTGTAAAAATTACTTTAGAATTTTTCATTTTACATCACTCAATGTAATGTTTTTCAGATCCAATTTCTTCTTAGTTTGCTCATGAAATAAACTTCGGGTCACTCCTGGGTTTGGTTCCATTCCAAATTCTAAGATAAAGAGATGGCCCTGGACAAAGGATGGCAAAGCCACTGTCTGTCTCCACAACATCTTTACAGATGGACAATATTTGCCTTCCACAAAGGAGACATCACTAACAAAGCAGACAAAACAAACACAAGTAACAAACAAAACCAAACCACTAAAAAAAACAAACCAACAAACCCACAAAAACACAAATAACAAAAAAAAAAACAACAAAACACACAACACCACAAAACAAAACTGAGGCATCTTTACATAGTTTAATCAGAAGGACTGAAGAGTTATTTCTCTTATCTGAAGTTAAATGCATAAGTCTTACTTCTACCACTTATTTTTA
Organism: Ceyx melanurus; assembly: GCA_024611195.1. Taxonomy (NCBI): domain Eukaryota; kingdom Metazoa; phylum Chordata; class Aves; order Coraciiformes; family Alcedinidae; genus Ceyx; species Ceyx melanurus. Next base: position 162,848 of record JANHGL010019664.1, read on the forward strand.
TTTTTAAAACTCCATAAAATCAAAAATCCCTGAAGCTCTCATGCTTACTATTAATAAAAAAAATAAAATTGCCAAGCAAAAAAAAAAAATCGACATGAATCAATTGCTACCAGCACTGACCTTGTTGATGTATTACCTAAATGAAGTCTCAAAATAGCAGGAGAGTAATTTATGGTAATCTCTCATGCACATTACAGGTTTGCATTTGGGAATGGTAACATCAACATACAAAACAATTTCTCATGGTCTGTAGCTGCTGCTTTAGCAAGCTTAGGAGGAATTGCTCAGAGCAGTTCAATGCAGCTCCTAGATGCTCTGTGATTCCAAAATTCAATTTTCTAACTCGTAATCAACTACAAAAATACTATGAACTGAATATGAGGGACATTAAAATGCAATTTCTTCTTACTATTGACTACTTATCAACTGACAACTTAGTCTGTGGAAATTAAAACAATTGGTGTATTTTATGGTGATTGCTAAAGCTGCTGACCATCAGTAATATTGTTGTGCTTTACAGACTCTAAAGTCTCTTAATCTAAGAGGCCAATTTAAGCAGCGTTTCTAAAGACAATGTATCTTTAAACAAAGTGTGTTAATGAAATGTTAAAAGGTTGCACAATTATATTACAGCTGAGCCATTTCATTCTCTTCCCTCCAGTATGTCTGCAGAGATCATCTTCTTCAGTGACACGCTAGAACGGCACAGCACAGAAATGGGGGTTCTTCATCTACATGTAAAAAGTTCAGATGAAACTCATCTTACCCCTTCCCTCATTCCCTGCTCAAGCTGTTAATTAGGCAAGCAAATCAGGATCAGATGCTCTGCTGAACCCCTTGGTATGGCTTCACTGAGGAGATCAGTGGTGTACAGTGGTTTATTATTATTATTTAATATTTATT
>JANHGL010019665.1:0-25877 GCA_024611195.1 Ceyx melanurus
TCAGGCAGGGGGGTTGGACTAGATGATCTTCTAGGTCCCTTCCAGCCCCTAATTTCTGTGATTCTGTGATTCCGTGATATGAATATCCTAAAATGCTTAGTGATTTAGTTCAGGAAGCAGAAATGGTCACATTAATTTTGTTTAGTGAATTGAAAATTATAATGCATTTTTGGTGTAGTTGCAGAAATCTTCCTCAGCTTCCTCTTGCATGTTCACAGATAGCAGACAGGAGGCATATTTGGGGATGGACAGTTCTCAGTTGCCACAGAAATTGCTTAGATCAGGTCACTTGACATAGTCATTTTAAGTTTTCTAACTATGATGTAATAATTACCATTTGTTATAAAATTCTGTTGAACTGAATAAATGAGGGACAGAATCCATTCTTTCCCTTCCTCAAGTTTGAAGAGTGTAAGTAATGTGTAAGTCAGAAGGGGATCTGGTACAGGTGGAATCACATAAGCAGTGCTATGTAATTACCATATTTCTTCCTCCTCAGCCATCAGTTTGTGTTGGGTTTGGTACTGGTGAATTTCTTTGCCAGAGTGATCCTGTAACCTTTTTTCCTTTACAGAAAACCAGACCGGGAGAGAGCTGAGGATCTGACCCATGGCAGTAGAGATTGTAACTACTTTGGCCTGTCTCCAGAGGAACGTAGGGAAAAACAGGCTATAGAAGAATCTCGTTCACTGTATGAGATCCAGCAGAGAGATGAACAAGCTTTCCCTGCTCTTTCCAACGTATGCCTTTTGTCACTGGAATTAACAATGTATCATACTTGACTGTGAACCTTTAATTAGCAAATGTTGTTTTGCTGTCCTTGTGTTATATACAATTTAAAAGTTTAAGGATATCTTTTTCACTCTTTCTACACAGAAATATGTGAATCTACAATGCTTTATATAGTAAAGATAAGGCACATATGTAGTAGTTTACCCTGGGAATAATAAGTGCCCACCATACACAGTTCTTTAGGCATCTAAATATGGTAAATGTATGAATATCTGGGTGTCTTTGTGTTCCTCCTGTCATTAGGTGGATTTGCACTTCCTTTACACTTGGATGTTGTACAGAGCTTGCTCTGAAGTACAGTTTAACTTAGCTGAGAATCAGTACAGTGTCCACACTGTGCTGTGTGGACTATCAGAGGTGTCTTGGTGATTGCTTCTGATTTGGTTCACATAAAACCTGTTTTATTTGTGACATTTCTATTTAGCCTGAGAACTTACTGGTGTGGGAAATGCCTGGTGTCATAAGTAATGCAAATTCTTTGTCAGACTTGCTCTTTTTCTGTTTTGGAGCTGAAATGGCTTCAGTGGACTTGCCTATGTCTAAGGGAAGAGTGTAGCCTTTAAATTTGGAGAGAATATTCTGTTGATGGAAGTTTTGAAGATAGTGGATTGAAGTCTCAATACATCCAGGAAGTGAGCAGATCCTGTGGGTAAAGAGCTGCTGTCTAATAGGCTTATTTATTCTAGATACACGTGGGCCTTTTTTGATGTAAATCCTAGGGCAAACAGCAACAAGAACCAGGCTGGGTAAGAGTGAGTAGCTGAAATATGGGCCTTAAATCTGTGCAAATGACAGTAATTACTTATTTTGGTGTAATTGAGAAGAAATGTACAACTCTTCTGGGCTTCAAAGAGCAGTCTAAGAGCGAAGCTGGGAGGGCAGGGGCTGTTCACTGTCTCGAGTGGTGCTGATTTGCTCTTCTGTAGGAGGGGGGGGATTTTTAAAGCGGGTGTTGTTGGAGTGAAGTAGGTTGTTTGTCCCTAGGTCGTTGTGTTTTCTTCTAAAAATTCATATTTCTGCTTTTTTAAACTTCTTTAGAATCAATCAGTCTGTCAGGTTGCTACACAGACTGGGGATAACGTAAACCAGAAAAAGTTCTCAAACAATGAGAGAAGAAACAGCAAGTGGACAGCAGAGATAGAAGAGCAGAAGGATAAAGGTAAAAATAAATGCTTTTTAAAATTAAGGCTCTTCTGTTTTGTTTGTTTTTGTTACCAGCCTCAGAATTTATTCAAGATGGGACATCTGTTTAGATAATGAGGGGAAAATTATCCTAAGAAATAGTACAAACTAAGCTAGGGTCCAGGTACCAAAGGTGTGGCTTGGAAAGACAGTATATTGTTCATGCTTTGGGAATGTAACCAAGAGGGCAGGCTCCTTGTTGGGATTTTTGTAAAATGGGAAGAGGGAATAAAAGAAGAGACTATCAGAGCTACAGTAAATTATATCTCATGGTTTCTAGTGAGTGTAGCAGAAAATGCCAGTGGGAGGAGTGTTAAGAGTGCTTACTGGAGTCAGTGAAAAGCAGGTCAAGGTAGTCAATGTGGTATGGTTCAGAATGAACACATTGGGACAGCAGGAGAGGAGATGATGTGTACACAAGAGTTTAACAACATGTCCCCCCCTGTTTACTACAGTAGAAAGAGCTGTCACATGCTCAAAATTTTTGTGGTTTTTTTTTTTTTTTTCCTTTTTTTCCCCTCAATTTGTTTTAACACTCCTTAGCTTCTCTTCATTGACTCTAAGCTTTTCTTCTCTGTGAGGAAGTGAAATGCTGAAAATATAATAATAGCTGAAAGCTGGAGCTGTCAGGAGGTAGGGTAGTTAGTATATCTTTGTTTTAGCAACTGGTAGTATTTATTAATTTTCTCATTTTACTTTTTTTATCCTCTCAACTTTGCCATAACTAAACAGCAAAGTTGATCTTGGCTTCATCCACAGGATTTTTATTCTTTTTAATATGACTAAATAAAAATCAAACTGCAGTCTCTTAAAAGGAGGCTTCCTTAGTTTGTTTCTTTGTGGTTGGTTTGCCTTCTTCAGTGGCCTCACAAGAACTGATGTTATCTGTGTTTGATTCTCCAAACATCTGAGAACTTGTTTCATTGAAAACTTGTTTCATAAGGAATACTAACAAGAATGTTAATGTAGAGAAAGCTCTTTAGTGAAGATTTTAGTGAAGACTTTTGTTGAAGTGCATGTCATGTATAGCTTTCTCTGTGTATTGCTTTGGGTTTTTTTCATTACATTGGACTGCATTGCCTCTTCTGAAACTAGATTAAAAGTGTTACGGGAATTAACTATATTTCCTTCTGAGTATTTAGAAATTCCTATTGGTGCTTGGGGAATTGGCAGTAATTCTCAGAATCAACATTGTTCTAGTTTACATTATTGTCTAGTTGTGATGGTAACTTTTAAAAAAAGTACCTATTTAGCAGCTTGTATTAAACTTATGTGCATGAATTTGATTGACAAGCAGTGGTAGATTTGAAGATAAGATAGAATGTGAAGAAATTGTATACATTTTACTATGTGAGGATTTTGGCATGACTGTTTTTCAACATCATCTCCCCCACCAAGAGTTTGCTGGTGCTTGAGAAATTAAACTTCCTGCATCAGCCTGAAAACTTTCTAGATATTTTGAACAATTTAAACCTAAACTGATTTTTTTTGTCAAAATAGACAAGACTTTAAGCTTCTGTTATTTAGCACTTGTATATGGAAATGCAAATTAAACGTTTTTACTTTAAGCAAAGTATAATCTTTATCTTTCTCTAGAAGGGATATAGGATGAATGATATGTGTTTGAAGAGATAGAGTTCTTTACTGATATTTGTTAATCTCTTGGTGATGCTTGAGGGAAGCAGATTAGAAATGTATCTATCTATAGAGGTATGAAAACCTGTGTTAAGTAGCTGTTCAGTTACTGCCCTAACTGTATTTTAGAATGCTTTGATCTTCAGTAAAAATTGAAGTTTGTTTTCTGAAGTAATATATGCTGAGGTAGGTTTTGTTTTGAAGGTTTAACTTTGGAAAGACAAAACTTTTAACTGGCTTAAGTTGTGATAGCCATAAATGGTGTAATGGTTCATTTACTAGGTTATGTCTTGGTGTTACAGAGTCAAATTCCAGGCAGATCCACTTAAGTCAGAAGCTTGAGCCAAATTCATCTGAGGTAATCTTAAAGAAAAGACCAAAATATATTTTTTAATGTTGTTGCTTCTTTGATACATGATAAGCAGAGCAATAGCTGCCTTAGAGCTGTGGTTGCTGCTGCTGCTGCTTTACAGCTTTTAGTGATACTTCTAAAGTTGGAAGCTTGTATTACTGTCAGCTTTCCTCAGCCCCTGTAACCCATACTTTTAGTCTTTCTCTGCCATCTTGAGTCCTCATATCTGGGCTATCAAGAGCACTTACAAATCTGGATTTGTAATTGCTTAGTACAGTCTGTACTTCCAGTATAATGGGACCAAAGAAGATTTGATGTTTACTAATAGCTACTATGCTAAGAGATGATGATCTCTGAAGTTCAGTGAAGAATTATGGCCTCTTGTTGGCTTTTAACCTTTGCTGTCCTTTCAATGAGTAAAATGTTACACTAGTATAATAGTGCTTGGGTGCTTAGCCCACTTTCTATGTAGAGTAGTTTAATATCTTTGAATGCCTCTTTGAAAAGTAAGTCTTAATGTTCGACTAGTCTGTTTCTAACTTTGCTTTAGAAGAATAGTCAAGATGAGAGTTATCCAAAAGCTTCATCTCCTTTGGAACAAGTCAAAACAGATACTCCAATTCTTGCTGAGCAAGTAAGAAATGCTTGTTTGATTTCAAAGTTTTCCAGTCAGGAGACTTCAGACAAAGGGGAGCTTCATCGCAGTCACGTATGTATTATAACACTGCCTTTTCATTACTTAGTCACTTCTACAGTGATAATACTAAAATTTTGTATTTAGTTATGAATCTTGTGTCTGTAAAAGATGTAAAAGGACAGCCCTTGATGGAAAAGTAAAAACATGTCATTTATCTTCTGAGAGAGGGGTTATTTCATACCTTTCTGTGAAGACAACTGTGCTTTTCACTTCACATCCTTTACCTTTCCTTTTTCAGGTTTTTCCAAAGTTATTGGTAATTGCTTGTGAGGGTGGCTTTTCTTTTGGATGAGACACTCTTTATTTTGAATATTCTGGAGGTGATTAGAACACTGACGTGTCTCTTTAGTACAGGCATGTTCTGGATGAAGCTCAGTGCAGAGTCCTTGACATAGTGATGGAATGTATCTCACATGTATTATGTATACAGCCTGATATGTTACTAGTTGGTATTTGCTATGGTGAATGTAGTAGTCTGGATAATACTGAGTCATCCATCAAGCCTTTTTTTTGGTCCAAATCAGACACATTAGGGCTCACCAACAGTGGTGATTTAGAATAATTTCATGTGATCTCTTTGTTTTTATAGACCCTGACAGAGTGCTTACCGAGCATAACTCCAACACCCTCACCAGTCTTTTCTGAGGTGCATTTACCTCCAGCAGTGCCTTCTGTACCAGCCATTGTGCCAGCTTGGCCAAGTGAGCCAACAACTTATGGACAAGCAGGTTTGAAGAAATATTAAGATAAATCAGAAACTACTAACACTGACAAATATTTTAACTGTCTTGCTAAATAGAAGATGTCTCCAGGAGACACCGTTTTGTGTAACTTCACATTCCAAAGGCAGTCATTTACAGGAATAGAGCTTCTTACCACTGAAAGCTAGAGAGATTTCTAGTAGAGATCTGATTGCCTATATGTATAGTTTGCTTTATCCCTGCCTGAAGGTAGAGGATGGATGCATGGTCAGTTCTCCATTATTTTCATCAGTGGGATAGTCTGAGTTTTGAGGGGGCTGGTTTTGAGGATATGCTTAAGGTAGAACACTTGTCAGCATGTCAAAACTTGACATGTGTTTGTGTTCTGTATCCCACATAATAAGCTCCTTTATTCACTAAGGACTTTGGCTTGGGTCTGGTATATCTGGAACTAAAGAGATCCATTTGAGCTGCTGAGAGCACTGAGCTGCCAAGTCAGGTTTAGATGTACTTTGTGTATCTTCTGATACATGGAATTAGCTTAGATCCTGTGTTGCTTATTAGGTCTGGTGCTGTATTTTTCCCTCCCACTGTTGTGTTTCTGTACAAGAACTCGCTTTCAAATCGGCACACTGTGTTCACGTGACATGGTAATAATCCTGTCATACTGGACCACAACTGTGACACAGGATGTGTAGCCTAGTTAATCTGAGCTCAGATTCAGAGTTGACTGTAACGACTAGTCAGAATGAGACCTGCAGTTTCACGAAGAAGTTTCAGTTCCCTCCTCCTGTTTCCTCCTGGTATTCATAATTTTGAAAACAAATAGGGGACAGGTTTAGATATTTCTGGAAAGCTTAATGGTTTTGATTTTTCTGAGAACTGTTCTCTGCATTTAGCCAAATCTCTTTGTAGCTTTCTGACTCAGGATTTTCTTCTTGTCTCTTCCTGAATACCTTTTTTCTATCTTTTGAAACTTGCTTTCCTGCTGTGATTTTTTTTTCTTTGTAATTTTATATCTCTCAGCTATATACAATGTTTTTTACTCTTAGGTATTCCAGCTCAAATACCTGCTTCTTCATTGATGCCAGCCCCAGCAACAGGACCTGACTCTATTGTATCACAGGCTCAGGTAACATCTGCTCCAGTTGCTGGAGTTCCAGTGTCGCTACAAGCAGTTAACCAGCCTTTAATGCCTTTGCCTCAGACTCTGAATCCTTATCAGGATCCACTATACCCTGGATTTCCTTTTAGTGAAAAGGGAGAAAGAGCTGTTGCACCCTCTTACTCCTTGTGCAATACTGGGGAAGACTTACCTAAAGGTGAGAAGCTAGAAAGTGGTCTGGATTTTATACTGTTTTTCCTAATAGGTTTTCTTATCTTTAATTGTAGATAAAGAACTTCTTTGGTTTTGCTGTTAATCTGTGTCAAAAGATCTACTTGTCATTTAAGGTGTGGGAGGGAATGTTGAACAGATCTGTAACTCTTTGGTGGGCATCACTAACATCATGATGATTTTAACTGGAAAATTTTGATATGATCATTTTGTGGTTCATAGCCTGACCCATCATAATTTGAAGTTCTGTGAATGTAAGCTTTTTTTCTTTGGAGAGTAGCTTCCTTTTACAGTAACAGGTTTTCTCTTGTGATCAAAAGTTTGGAAGTTGTTGAGCATTTCTTTACTGGTTTAAGAAAGTACAGGTTTTGGCATACTCTGAATAAGGAGTATGTCCATAAAGAATGTACCAGGTCTGAACTGTTTCTGTAAAAACTAGAATTTCAGTTTCAAAAAGTGTTAAAACTTAAATTTAAGCTGCAGTTGTGTTCTAGATATCTTGCTGTGGCAAAAAAAAAAAGACTCCAAACCATCAGAAACATGCAGGCAGCAACTTAATACCAGTGTTTCTCTACTGAAGCAGAACTTCATGCAGGGCCTAATTTTTGTTTAGATGAAGTGTAATATTTTAGGTCTTAATAGATTTTTTCTTTTTTCTAGATAAGAATATTCTTAGATTTTTCTTCAATCTTGGTGTGAAGGTAACTCTTCAAACTTACTTAATTTTTGTGTTCGTTATGCCATAAAATTTGCTTGTATTTGGTAGTACCTATGGTAGTTTGGTTCCCACAGCTGTAGCATTCAGCTTTGATATTGAAATACTTTTTTACTTTGCGTCCTTTTAACTTGGATCCCAACAGTGAGCAGAATGTTCAGGTGAACTGAAATGAAATGTATCACAGCAGTGATAGTGAGAGCTATTGGCTGGTGGCTATACAGTCAACAGATTGAGCTTTACAAATCCGCAAGTAAGCAAACCATGGTGAGTTGGAAGGTGCATTCTTTTGGAAGCAGTGTAAGGTAAAAGAGCAAATGCCCCTGGGCCCTGTCTGTGCAGGCAAAGCCATTGCCATACACATACCGTTGTCTTTCCCTCTGGACACTCCCTTAAGTAACCCGGGCACCTGTCCTTTCTGCTGGGGTTAAGGACAGCAGAATTGTAACCTTCTAAGTAACTATGATAGCAGCTGATGTGTGGAGCAAATCTCTGTGTGTGGTTTGGGAGAAATGGCTGATCTAAAATGGCAACATTTCCCCCCCCTTTTTTTTTTTTGGCCTATTTTTTTTCTTAGCACATAAAAATGTGCTCTTTTTTTACCTTCTTTACTCTTGTTAGGCACACTGCTTTGGAAAAGGTGCCGAGAGCTCTTGAGCTTTTTGCACATGACTTTAGCCATAAATAATGATTTTCTTCTGTTTCTGTGCTTGAAAAAAGGGAATGTTCAGCACAACTTAATTTAGATTTGATAACTATGTGCCTAATACAAGACTCTTTGTTTAATAGAAAATTGTAAATCATTATCAACTGTCACTGCAATCTATTCAAACAGCATTTATTTTGTTTTGTTTACATATATTTGGGACTCTCCTTACTGGTAGCTGGTATTATTTAGGGTATAGTCTGTTATTTTGGTGCTTCAGCACCATCTACTGGTTAAAGTACTACAGATAATCTTGTGCCTGCGGCAGCCTTGCATGGTGTTCTGTATGGCCTAAAATGCATGTGTATGGTATATTGTGTTATACAAACACCCCACGACATTGCTAGGTGCTGTAATATAAACTCTGCGTTTGTAGACTCTTGACTCTGAGCAATGTAACTGTAAGTGCTGTGTGCCAGCCAGTTAACCTGGAAATAGAGGAGAGGGAAGGATTGCTGAAGGAGAGGAAGGGGGTTGAAGCTGAGGTGGACAGCTTCAGTTTTGTGAAGGTAGATTATGTTCACTTAACAGCACAGGAAAGTTTGTTGCTGAATTTGTGTTGGGCCCATTCTGAGACTTCCATCAGTAGCTGGAAAGTGTGTTGTAGTGTAAACCTATCTCCCTACTTTAAGAAAGAGTTTGTAAGGCAGCTGATTTGTGGGTTCTGTGTATCTATCTAAGGATTGCAGTCTTTACAAATTGTTCTTGGGGAAGTGATCTAAGTTTGGGTTTTTGTATTTGTGTCTTTTATAGTTTAAGTGAAAATATGTGCATGGTATGATTACTTTGTTACCTTTCATAATTTTGAAAAGTGAGCTAGTAGGGCAAATTATTGTGATTCTGGAAAAAAAACCCTGCAATATGCCTTCAAATGCATAGCTAAAGCTTGACTTAATAGTATCATGTGTTTAAATAAATGATATAGAAGTTGTCACTAAGTTTTCTGGCTGGTCATAACTGTTGCTTGTTACAACTGCATTTGGAAGGAAAAAAAGAACATCATCCTAGAAGCCTAGATATTTATAATTTAGGGCAGTCACTATAATAAAATTTACATTTTGTAATTAATGTTTCAAAATAGTAAACAACCTGTATGACTGGAGGAACATTTGAAAGAGTAAATACTTTTTTTTCTTTCCCCTGTCTTGCAGGCATACAGCTGTCCCATGTGGGCACCCCATTCTTACTTGTACCCCCTGCACCAGGCGTATTTAGCTGCTTGTAGAATGTACCCAAATGTGTCCCTTCCGGTGTATCCGCACAACCCCTGGTTCCAGGAGGCTCCGCCGACTCCGAATGAAAACGAAACTGCACGAGCAAACAGGCACTTTCCCGTCCAGAGTGAGGCCAGATCCAATGGTCAAATTCCCCAGGTTGATGGTAGATCTCCATCAATGCCTCTGATTATCCCTACAGCTCAGGTGTCAGAAAGTCAAGGACAGGTCTGTGTAGAAACAGAGAATCCAGTGCAAGCTCTTCATGCAAACTATGAGGAGTCCCTGAGAGCGAAAAACATGTTCCCACAGCCACCTTTTGGACACAACCACTTCCTAGGAGCCGTTCCAATAACACCTCCTTTCTTTCCTCACTTTTGGTATGGGTACCCAGTTCAGGGTTTCATTGAAAATTCAGTAGCAAGACCTACTGTTGTCATGTCACCTGAGGACAAAGAGGCAACAGGTAGCACCTCTACCAACGTCTATGTGGCTAAAGAATGCAGCCCTCCGGTTCCTGTAGTAAACTGTGCTGAACAGCTCCAGAAGACTAACAGCAGCAGCAGCTCGAACATTGTTCCGTTCCCTGCGGCTGGTGCAAGCAGTGAAAGTGGTGCCCTGAAAGATGCTTCAGTTAGGGCACCTCAGCTGGAGCAGACCTGCCCTTCAGCTCCTGCTAAGCAAAAACCAGCTGGGCAGCGAAATCGTTCTCCACAAATACAAGGGGCTGAGAGGCAGACAGCAGTGTCCCACCATCCACCATTGCTGGCAGAGCCACCAAAAAATGAACTGAAAAATAGTATTTCCGGTCGTAAGGAGAAGCTTGATAATAAAGCTAGAGATTCCAGGGGTGCTGGTAATCTACAGGCAGAAAGCAGGGCACAGAGAACCAGGGAAGAGAGCTCTGAGGATGAGAGTGAAGTTTCTGATATGTTGAGGAGTGGCAGATCCAAGCAATTTTATAACCAGACTTACGGAGGAGGCAGAAGGCCTAGACTTGAGTGGGGTTATTCCAGTAGAGGGGGGTACCAGTTCCAAAGAAATGAGGAAGCCTGGAAAGGACCACCTAGCAGAAGCAGAGAGGATGGCCACCAGTATCAGCGCAACTTCAGAGGGAGGCCATATAGGAATGACAGGAGAAGGGCAACACTGGGAGATAGTCAAAGGGGGCATCAAACATAGAATGAATGGATAGTTGAAAACTTTAAAATGCAAAAAGCAATTGAAGTAGCAGTTTAAAATTTTAATAGTTCTTTTTAGTAAAGTTCAAGGATACGTTTAAACTTTTGGCAAGTAAAGACGACGAGGATGTGAACTAATACCAGATGGCTTTTGGGGGGGTTATAGAGTTTGTTTGGCTTAGTGTTTTTTCCTCAATGTCAAATTAGAAGAAAAAATATAGGTTTAGCATTTGTTGATTTTTTTCTTTCCCCACAAAGGTTTGAGTTTGTGATAGAAAATGGATACGTACATTTACTAGAGTGATAAATTTTAGCATTTGACGTGATCTAGAGTCTAAAATTGATGGTAACGTTGCACCAAATATAAATGTATATTTTATCATACAATGCCTTAGTTCGGAACTGAGCTAAAGGAATTCTCAGCCTACTGCACTGTTGTCTTCGATACGCTTCCAACCCAAAGGCCTTTCATCTCAAAACAAAACAAAACAATCTGTCATACTTGAATGTTTCTCTTCAGTGTGTTACACATATGGCAGCCAGCTAACCCTGTGTCTTTGGTATGTTGTATATAGTTCTTTTAATATTCATAGGGTATATTTTTGAATTTTAAAAAAGCATTTATTTGTTGAAATCAAAATCAAGACAAGCAGTCAAGAATAGCTGTGTGTAACTTAATAAGAAATGGCTGTTTCCATCAAGAATTCTTAATGCTGGTGTGACTAGAATGGTGCCTATGCCAACTAAATAATTACAAAGACAATAAAAATGTAGATGCTATGCATTTCCAAAATAATTCTGCATCTGTTATAATAGCAGAAGTTTTTTTAATGCCACTTTAACACTAATGCACTGACAAATCCTAGGTATTTTGTGAGGAGAGATACATAAAGTACGTTACGTTGTTTTTTTAAGTTTTTATGGTTGAGCTACTGTTCAGTATTCCTTGGTTGTTGCACTGTTGATGCAAATTGATGTTTTGCATGTATGACTCCTGCTGGAACTAATTTTAAAAAGCAAGATGGAAAGTCTTGGTGTGCTCTGCTCTTCCCTACACTTCAGAAGAAAGTGGCTTCTGCCTTATATTTTTACACTGTGTCGGAGTTCTGATGCTGTTTCTTCTGACCCTCCCTCGGTAACGATCTCTGCAGTGTTACTGTTCCTCGCGGTTTGGGCGCGTGGCCGCCCAGACACAGAGCGCAGCGTGCACGGTGTTCTCGGCTCTGTTGCTCTGTACAATTCACCGTTGTGTATATTTTTCTATCTCTGTATATACTAGCCTAGGGTGATGGTACCTTTCACTCCTGTCTGAGAGGGTACACCCTTCCTTGATCAGGAAACTTGACTGGTAGTTCTTGTGATGAAGAATTTCTTTGCCGCTGCATGCCATGTATAAAACCCTACTTAAAATAAATGTTTGTCTTTTCACTTTCCTTCTCAGCTATATTTACATATTTGAAACTGTTGCAGTGCCATTATATTTATGGGTTTGTTATGACAGAGCCACTTGCAAACAGCAGCAAAACTATAAACGAGTATGTAGGCAAGCTGCAACTTAGCAGGGGAGGTAAAGTGGAGTTCTAGTTCTTACTCACAATGGTATAGTAAAGGCTGTGCTGTGGGTTAGTTTTATTTTAATATGTATACTCTTCAGAAATTCAGGATTTCTAAAGAGGCAATCTTCAGTTTTTCAGATTCAGAAATAAGGAAACACTGAGGGATTTAACAGTTGATACCATCAAAGTCCTCTGTTTACCTCTGTTACCTTTAGAGGCTTCTTTCCTGGGAGGTTCCAAAGCCAAACTCCAGTTGTAATCCAAATCTGTTCAGCAGTCACTGAAATAATCACTTGGTACTAAGGCAAGGCATTTAATCCTCAGGTCTGTTGCAAGAATAAAGGCAATGCGCTTTCTACAGAAGCTTCTTGGGAAACAGTGGCAATCAAAGGCAGGGCAGTAAGTGGCAGGACTGTGCTTTTAGAATTTACTTTTAAAAACTTACTTAAAAGTATTTAAACTGGGCTCTAACAGTCTAGGCCAGTTAAAGACAGGAATGTGCAGATGTATTATTTCCTTCACCTTCAGCCCTGATTAGATTATGCTTTCCTCAGGCTTTACAGAAAAACTTGTAGATTGACTGGCCCAACCCTTTACCTGGGGTGAGATGTTTCACAGGAGGATCCCATGGGTTAGCAAGGTGGACGTATGTTATATTTAGTATGTAATGAATTGAGATTCACAGCTTCAGGTTTGTGCTAAACTACATCTGTACATATGTGGACATCCGGGCTCCATGTGCAGCACTCATGTCCAAAGGGATTTCTATCTACTCTTCTGCATGACTTCAGTATAAATTTTAAATAAGGTTTGAAAGTTTTTTGTCTGAACACATGTTGTTGTTGGTGTAAGGCTGTTCTCAGTACCTGCACTTCTTCACGGAATACCTCTGTTGGCTTAATCCAGATGAGCTGTGCTGGCAGACAGAGTGAGGCAGTGTATACAATACTTGATAGTGCCAAGTTCATGAAGTATCCAAGTTACTAACACACATAAGGGCTTAAAAAAATGAAAGACTAAACTACTGCCTTCTGTAACCTATGAAGCAAAGCTGTAAGTAACAGAGCCCAGCTTTCTTTCCTCTCATTCTCACATGCCAACAATGTCAAAACAGACAACTCTTGCCTGGAAAACCCCATTCCTTATTTGTAAGATCTATAGCTGAAAGTTATTTCTACATGTCTGTGAAATTTACTTGTGTAACAATTGTGTCAAACCTTATATATAGCCAGTTTTCCCTCTTGCACTGAGGAACCTTTATATGTAAACTAATTTTTAACAAGGTTTTTTTTTTTCCTTTTGGTTTTATTTATATTTACCTTTGTTTTTGGCTGTATTAAGGATCAAAGCTTTATATTTGGGCAAAAGTACTTCTGGCATCTTAATCTCAAAAACTTTCCATGGAAGGATGGTGGGTGCTAGCAGTTACAGCTAGAGGAAGGAACGGGTCAGGATTCCAACACCTGCTAGCAAGGCTGGAGGGATCACTTAAGTCTCAGTTTCTTTACCTTTCTCTAAACCACAGATCTGTTGCTGGAAGTATGGTGTATGTGTCCCTGCAAGTGGCAAGTGTTGTAGGGTGTTTACTAAATGATGTTTAATTTTATTGTGCTTCTAAAAATGGAGATGATCTTAATACTGAATGAGAGAAAAGAGTATTGCTACCTCACCATGTTACAAAGCAGTGCTCCACTGAAGTGAAGCCTGCACCAAAGCAGGATGATTTATTAAGCTCACTAGTTGTCCGCAAAGTGCAACACCTGTGCTTTCTTCTCAGATAATCAGCACAACACAAGGGGATCTGTGTCATCTTTTAAACAGGTGGTTTGGTAAATCCCCTTTAAGTCAGGGTTCCACTGCAGCCCTTGGAGTCTTAAGTATGCTTTGCTGTACCTACAGCAACTGAAACCTCCCTCTCTTCAGGTGCTTAAAAAATCCCTCACTCAAGGGTAGGCCCTGTGCTGCCACATGAGCTACCCCACCCTCCTCCTGCCATCCTTAATAAAGGAGAGTCATCCTTAATAAACCTTGGAGAGACCATTGGTTTGTTACAAGCTTTGTTAGGCAAGTGTGCTAACAAGGTGTCAGTACTTTATGAAACAGGGCTCTATTATTACTCGAACACCTATTTCCCCTGGGATACTATCCAGTCTGTAGAACAAGCAACCAGAAAAAAAAAGCCATTACCCTTCTTCACTATGCAAGTTTTAAGTTAAAGGAGATTGAAAGGTTTTTATTATTTTCAAGACTTAAACTCATTATTTTCCTGTGGCTAGGTCTGAGAAGATGAACAGGGACAGATGACTAAAAAGGTGTGGATCTCTGCCCTTTATATTGTAATACATAGTTTGTACTCCATTGTTTTGTGTGAGAAAAAGGAGGGTGTATGACAACATCATATACACACTTTTGAATCAGGAAGTTTTGCACTGGGTCACAAAAGAGTTGTAGTAAGTTAGGAGGATATTTATTCATGAAACCCTCATCCAGAGAGATTCAATCTTTTTAAAACATGAGTGTTTCTATAGCTTGACATTCTTGGCAACACTTCCCCTTATACAGAAAACAGCTTCAAAGATTTTTTAAGACAAGTGCAGTCAGTACTGAATACATAAGTAGTATATATTGAATTGAAAACCTCCCTTTAATTTTGAAAAAATCTGGAGACTCATTTGCACAATTTTGAGGTGGTGTGTTTTGAAATTATTACACTGAAAATAGGGTTCTGTCACCCAAAATATAGAAAGTGGCAGTTTTACCTGGACTAGGATTTATACTGCTACTGGTTTCAGATGTTACGCAGCAAGAGAGTTTAAGCTCCAAAAGATGAAGTGTTCTAAAACCTGACTGAGCCTTTTCCTCCACAAATGCTTAGATTCCAATATGTGTTTCTATATGCCAGTTACAAAGATGCTCAGATTCATATTTAGTCATCCAGGAAGAAGTAGTTTCCACTCTTCTTTTGTTCCACATCCTTGCAAAGAGAAAAAAGGTCCCTGTTACTTGAATTTTTCTCAGACTTGTAACACAGATGAACTAAAAGACACTTCAATAAACTCCTTTCTACTTACTACTCCTTTCACATGCTATTTTCCAGCACAACAAAATTACCAGGTTTGGGCTTCATTTTATTCCTTATTTTAAAACCTGACTTGAGTACTGTCATGGCTTCTTTACTGTAAAGGTGCTTCTCTCTTACCTTGATTGAGTTGAGTTTGTTTATTCTTGGTCTGTAATTGTTGGGGTCTCTTCTAAAAGTGATTTCAAGTTGAGATAAAAACTTATTCATTCCAGCCAGAAGAGTCTGTGGACTGTTAAGAGCAAAAGAACAGAAGTTCTGTACTATGCAGATTACCGGCACCTTTAATCTCCATCCTGAGCTGATCCAAGTCTGGTAACACAAGTGTGAGCTGTATGTAACATACCAGGATGGGCTACATTTTCAGTCAAATCATGTCATAACTAGTCCTCATCTTTCAGCAGTATCTGAGTGTGGCACTACAAGTCTTCAGACTATCTTTACATTCTTTATAGATCTACACTTGGTGGCACACTCATTATTTACATTGAAAGAAAAACCCCCCCCAAAGCTCGCTATTAGCAAGATACAACAAAGACTGTAACACACACTGGTTACTGAGAAACTGTTAAACTAACATGATTTTTAAAATTCCAATGAGTGTGCTCTTAGAAGGAACACCACCAAAACCAGGCTGGCAGGGTGCTGTAAACACAGCAGACCAACGTGTTTACTTCACACGCCCATCATCAAAGACTTGATAATGATGCTGTTCTAGAAGTCTGGTTTCTAACAAAGCTGCTCCCCAGAAAGTCTCTGTAATTTACATTAAATTATTTGGCCAGCAGGTCAAGGGAGGTTCTCCTCCCCCTCTACTCTGCACTGGCGAGACCCACCTTGAGTACTGTGTCCAGTTTTGGGCACCCCAATTCAGAAAAGGGATAGCTTTGAAAGAGTAAAACTCAGTGTGTGTACATTTTATGTTGCTGTCAAGCCTTACACCTCACAAGCTCTGCATACCCTTAGGACACTGCTTGCTTTTAATACAACTGAAAGCTGTTTCTGTAAGTATAGTTTACAAATGGTGCTTTTTTCATTCCTTACAATTGGTGCCACTTATTTGTTCTTCTCTGATTGTAATTTAATTGGTGTGCAGTTGCTTAGGGCTAGTTTAAGCTAGGAGCTGGCCTGGTTTTTGAGGTCTTGGTTACATTCACCAGATATGCCCAAACTCTGGCAGCCTCAAAGAGTGGGTCAATCTCATTCTCTTTTCTTTGAGAAAAAGGCAGAACCCTCAGGACAGTCTTGGATCATTTAAATGCAGCTTAAATTTCCATAGTCAGGGATGTTTCACCTCCATAATTTTGCTGATACTTCTGATAACTTATTTTTTAAGTTGTCCTTCTTTATCTTGCTTACTAATGCAAACAAGTCTCTTACCTGTTGGCAAGTGTGTTCTTGGAAGGAATACCATCAAAAACAATCACACGATCAGCAAGATAGGTAGCCATGATGAAATCATGTTCTACCACAAAAGCTGTTTTTTTAGCATGGAGAATGAAACTGAAATAGAAAAAAAAAATAATTGAGAAAGCTGTGAAACTCCAGAAAAGTTCAGGTATTATATACATCATGAATACTTTACCGTTTAATGACCCGAGCAGCCATTAGACGTTGCTCAGAGTCCAAATATGCTGAAGGTTCATCAATTAGGTAGACATCTGCAGGTTTACCAAGACACAGAGCTAATGCAACACGCTGCAACTCGCCACCAGACAATGTCTGAACCTATTGGAGCAGGGGGCAATAAACCCTTGTTTAGTTCAGGTACAGGAAGAGAATTAAAGAAGAAGAGTTAGGATGTTGCCTCTTGGGCAATTAATACCTCCTGGTCAATGATGTTTTCTATCTGAAGAGGTTTCATTACATCAGTTACAAACTGGGGGTGTGTGTAGGCATCTCTGATCTTCTCATGCAGTAGCTGACGGACACTTCCCTATTAAAAATCAAGATGTTGTTGCTCAATTTTATGCACCACATCACATGAAAACAAGAATAAACAGAACAGAGCTTTTTGTTCCAGGAATAAAGAATTTCTACCTGTGTACTAAGAACATGCTTTTTGTAGCAAACACAATACTTAAGAAATAAGGCTTAAACGTACTGTAGATTTAGGACTGATCTTCTGAGGTTTGTAGCTGACATTTAGAACTGGGACTTCACCTATAAAAATATAATATTTATAATGAAAAAAAGAGCCCTGCCAGTGTCAAAATAGGTTTAAACTAAGGTATTAAGCACTACCTCCTTCATCAGGTGTAAGTCTTCCCGCAAGCATTCGGATAAATGTAGTTTTGCCAGTTCCTAAGATAAAATTCAAGTTACATATTACATCAGACTTTTTGTAACTTAGACCTCTAACAATTAAGTCACTGATAAAAAAAAAAAAAGGCCTTAACAAAGAATACATTTAAAAATCATACTGCTTTGAGAACTTAATATATTCACTTTCAACAAGCAGCCCTTGGTATTACTTTTTCAAATAGAAAGAGACCTCTAAAGCTCCAGCAGTCTAGAGCTGCAGCTGAGCTCACCAGGTCAGTCATCATCCTGACAATCCAAGTTCTTAAAACGGGCTAACAAACAGTGGCATCATTAACATTCAATGACTTCAAGGTCCTATTTAGAGAGCAAGCTCATTGTGTGACATCTTCACTAGGAAACAAACAGTTCAACCTGACTCAAAACCAGTGATTTTAAAGCTTGAGTCCCAGACTAAAGAAGAGCTTTAGGAGCATATTTTAGGCTGTAAAAGTAGTTTCCAACATGTGTTGCACTTACCATTTTCCCCTAACATCACCATAATTTCAGAATCGGTGAATTCTCCAGCTACTATGGACAGTTCAAATTCTCCCATCTTTTTTTTCATTCCTGGATATTTGTACATGCACATTTTTTTAACTTCTTCTTCATTAGCTGTTTCAGCCACTTTAAATACTAGAGATGCATCTCGAAACCTTAGATTTTCTGTTGGAACATAGCCATCTAAGAAAATGTTTATGCCTGTGAAAGGGTGAAAAAAAAGATCATTAAAAATAAGTCTACTATAAAGCAAGACAAGATAAATTTCCATTTGTGGCTGTAAATTCTATCCAGATAAGAAGAATGGAAGATTTTGAATGGCATGCTAAAAAAGGCAAGAAAACCTCCCACTTGAAAGTGCAAAATTCATGCAAATTGAATGAAAAAAAATCTTACTAAAATTACAGAGCAGTTATAGAAGCTCCTCCTTGCAACCTGAAAGTACTAGTGATGTGTGCAGGGCTTAAAGGAACTAGGACTCATTCTCACAAAAAAATTTATTGCTGAGTACAAGGATGGTCAACTCAGCTGAACACTACACACATCTGTACTGTGCAAACTGCCTCCTGCCCTTGCTCTACTGTTTATAAGGTCTTTTGTATGACCCCACTGTTTACTTTTGTATAACTCCAGTGTTTACCTGTGAGTATCAAGATTATGTCCATAGCAAGAGACAAAGGACATTTCATAATTAACACTTTTGGCTTGAGTTACAAATTTAGGATCATGTAAAACAGAAATTCTGATGGAAAAAAAAAAACCAGTAGATTTTTTGTTACTGAACCATAGCAGGAAGACAACTAGCATTTTTGGTACCATTGTTTTTCCTTCCATATATTTTTTTGCTATGTTTAAAAAGAGAGATATGACAAGAATTACCTTCTCTTACGCTGAAAGGCATCGTAACCACACCGTAAGCGCTTGGCACACCATACAGGCAGCAGATAAAGTCAGAGAGATAATCTAACACACTTAGATCATGCTCTACAACAATGATGTACCTGAAAAACAGAGCCAGAGAGATACTTTTATACTTCCACACAAACCACTTTTTCTTTCTTTCTTACTCTAGTCTTGCATAAGCAAAAGCTATCAATATGATTTTCATTCTGTATTTTAATTCTATTTTCTAAGCTTTATACTAAATAAAAACAGAGTTCAAATCTCTGATAAGCAGGGTTTTTTTTTTAACTGTCCAATAAACAGACATTGTAAAGTTACAAATTGAAAGTCCATCTTCAGTGTAAACTGGCAGTTTCTTTATGTACAGTAAGGGGAAGCATATTGAGATATCGACTGACCAGAATAAAAAGTACTTTGTACATTTTAAGAAAAAATAAAATCTTCTTGACAAGGGGATGAAAATTAACCACCAGTATTTTCACATCCATATTACAAAATTTACCTCAATGTCACACAGTTCAGAAACTATAGGAAGTAAGTTTACAAAATATAAAGGAATAGAATACTTTAAACATCTATCAGTGTACCATACTTAGAAGTCAGCACCTGTAGAGAGGACTGGATGTTTCTTCCCTCTGTAAACAGTCACCTATTATTACAGTCCAGCAAAAGGTTTAAAGTTTGCCTTTACCTGTCAGGGTTTATTAGTGATCGAATGGTGATGGCAGCCTTCAAGCGCTGCTTGACATCCAGGTAGCTAGAGGGTTCATCAAACATGAAGCTAGCCCCAAAAGAAAGAATGAAATCTTAGTGAATGCAAGCTTTCTACATCTGCAAACCTAACACGAGTATTTATTTAGAAAGAGACAAGAAATGGGAATGATGTACTGATGCTGCCTTGAACTTCTGATGACTGTCACATTAAATTGGCTCAAGTTAAGAATTACTTTGCCAAAAGCTCTGACAGTTATCAAATGCTACAAGAAATCAGCAATCAGATAGGAATCCCACACACTCTGTTCCAATTCAGCTTAAATTTAACATCAACTGAGAAGTGCAAAAATGCTTTAGGACACTAGAAGAAGGACATCTTGCAGAGAGAAATAGAAACTAAAACAAAAGCTCCCAAAAGCCAAACCAATCAAAAAAACACCCATATACAAATAAAATAAAATAAAACCAACCAAACAAAAAAGCCCAAACCAAGTAACTCTTCCAATGTTGATTCCTTGATTACAATGAGTCAGGAAACAGCACAGACAACACAGTAACTTCCTGATTGCAAGACAGACACAAGTCCCCAAAGGTGGGGAGGACAGATGCTAAGTGAAGTATGTTGTCAAATAGGACACATTTATATGAGATTAAGGAAAATTTATGAAGTTCTGATTATTAAATTTAACACTGGTCTCTGAAAGTAGCTATTTCCAGTGAATTAAAGTATAAACGAATTGAAGTATAAAAACCCTAGAGAATACATATTGAGTAAATATGGGTCTTAGCTGCTGAGTTGGTAAAAAACAGTTATTTAAATTAAAAATTAAAAAAAAAAACCAACACAAACCCCTTTTAATTATTTCAAACAAAAGTATTATTTCTTACAATAAAAGGAAATTAGAGGACAATATTTGGAGAGATTAATAGAAGCAATGTGTAACAGAAATAAATTAAACATACATATCAGCCTTCTGAATGCAAACAACTGCACAAGCAAATCTCTGAAGTTCTCCTCCTGAAAGGTCCTCAACATTTCTTTCTTTCAGATGGGTTAAGTCTGCAAATAAGCGGTTAATTTTAGATATGTTACAACCAACACAACAATTCAAATGTTTATTACCTACGGAAACATGTAAAATCACAGCAGACATCCTACACAGAAGAAGAAAACAGAAAGAAGTAAATTAAGTGTTGATTTTAAACAGAAGCATCACTCTGCTATTTGTAAGTCACAGCAAGTTATGTCTACTTTGCAGCATTAAACAATTGATTTGTATGGCTGCAGATAGATTCTGTTTCTATGTGTTTTTCCACCATCTATTTGGTAAAGATTTATGGCCCTAAAAAGAAACGATACAAGTTCTAAAAGTATTTCTTGTTAGACCTGGCTGAAGAGTTTGGATTTGCAAGAAAATCAGGTTCAACAAATGGGCGAAGACAGAATATTCTCATCAGAATATACATTTCAAGAATATTGTTTCACTAGTGAGTTAAGTGGCACCCAAAGACCACACTCTTGGTGGCTTAATGCAGCCCTATGTTTACCACCTGCATCTACCAAAAAGAGCATCATCTAAATTATTTTTAATTACATTTAGATGTTTAGCAATATCTAAATTAACACCCAAATTTAGCAACAATTCAAAACATCAAAAAATTACCCGGGCTGGACGTTGTAGATGTTCTTATCTGTTCTCAGAAGTCAGTATTAGTCCCATTATAAGTAGTTACATACAACTGCTTTTTTTTTTTTTTTTTGTGGCAGTGGTGAGTTTTTTGTACTTAGATAATATTTTCTGTATGCCATGTTCTCACAAGAGAGAATGCTAAGATTTTGCTGGAGTTGTATACAAGCAAGAGCTGTAGATTGTTACTGGAATTTTGAAACAGCGTTTAAACACTTTCTATGAAACAGAAACTGATTAGACTGTTAACTACCATGTACCAATTAGTTTTCCATTGCCACTAAAAAGTATTATTTGCATTGGTTCTAATATTCTTACAGCAAGTCCTAGGCTTTAAATTAAAGCTACTTTTTTTTTTTTAATTGGTATAAATTAGATCTACTGTCACATTAGCATTAACTTTTTTTTTCAGTAAATACTAATTTCTCAAATGCTTTTAAGTTTGACTTTGTAAAATTACTTACCAAGCTGCTGACAAACAACAGTTTGTGTCTTAGTTTCATCCTTCCTGTCCAGAATGGATCCTACTGTTCCCTGTATGACAGATAATAAAAAACCCCACAACATTATTTCAACATAAAATTTTCAGACAGTACTAGATTTTTGACATTGGATTATGCTGCTAAATAAAATCTTTAAACACAAAAGATGTATTAGAGGAGAAGTTCCCAGCTTTCTATTACCCATGAAATTTCTCACCTTTGCAGCTTTAGGGATCTGGTCCACATACTGGGGTTTAATGATAGCTTTCAGGTCATCTTCCAGAATCTTAGTAAAATAATTTTGTAATTCAGATCCTCGGAAGTAAGTCAAAATTTCTTGCCAGTCAGGTGGATCCTGTGACAAAATTCAAGCCTGTGTTTACTTATACCATTCTAAAATGTTTAATTTTAAAATTCTGATCAGTACAGCAAGGAGAAAGATTATGCTTTCAAGATTTAAAAAAAACCCAACCAAACAACAAACCAAACCTGGATAAAAAAAAAAATAAATTGCAAAATAGAGGGCAGAAGTGCATGTATTTTTTTCTAGGTGCACTGACACTAGCCCTTTCAAGAAAAATCATTTTAAATTTGCACCTAAGATATCCAAACTGTCCTTAAACAGTTTAGAAGAGACAAGTGAAACTACTCCATGGGGCAAATGATGAGTATGGATTAGTCTAACTTCACTGACTGTCTGATCCAGCTAATCCAAAGGACAAGGGTTGGACTGATGATATACGACCAATGGAAGAAGTCCCAATTTGTAACACACTGTACCACTCTGAACAGTGCCAAGTTTCTTATTTTGATGGTAAACAGGATGGAACCAGAGCGACACAGTCATATCTCCAAACCAAACAAATACACAGAGGAAATGCTTTGCAATTTTTAGAGCACAAGCGACGGGGAGGAGTCAATTCATACCACGTGTTTCTGTGGTCATCTTCTGGCTCTTCACAGGAAAGTCTGATTTTGGAAGCATGGTAATTCAACTAAATACATTTTCTGAAAAGTCAAAAGTTTTGATACTTTTGCAATACTACCACCTGAAACAACAAGTCCGCAAGACAATATAAACCAAACTTGCTTGGAAATTATTATTGCTTTGAGTAATTGAGTAAATTAGTAATTTATTAGAATGTTACATTTTTTATATCACTCTGCTAACTTGGAAGAAACTCCAGAAAACTTGAGCTGCCTAAATTCCTTGATACTGAATGGGTAAACTGTGCAGAGAGAAAAAGTTGACATTTTAAAGACAGGTATTAAGAAACCCCTTAAGTGTGACCAAAAGACAGAAACCTGCCTTTGATACTTACCTTTAGTAAATTACAATAATAATTAGTATCTTTATCTTACCTCAAAAACATACAGAATTTGAAAAAACAAACAAATCAACCCTTTGTTAAGAACATCCTGCTACTTTTGTTTCTGTGAGGAGCAGGCCACTGTGAAAGTGCCAGTAGCCTCTCAAATTCTGTTGCAGCTACAGATATGAAAATTCAGTGAAGAAAGTATAACCATGGCTGTATATAACACCAAATCTATGTTGGTGAAGGAGCACTGGAACAGGCTGCCCATGGAGGTTGTGGAGTCTCCTTCTCTGAAGATGTTTAAAACCCATCTGGAGAAATTCCTGTGCAACCAGATCAAGGCAATCCTGCTCAGGCAGAGGGATTGGACCAGATGATCTTTTCAGGTCCCTTCCAATATCTAACATGCTGTGTGTGATACTGTGAAATCTATTTCACTGCTGATACATACATCATATTTTCCAAGATTTGGCTTCTGTTTTCCTGCTAAAATTTTCAAGGCAGTTGATTTTCCAATACCATTGGTTCCAACCAATCCCAGTACTTCACCTGGACGAGGGATAGGCAACCTGCACACAACATGGATAATGTGGGGTTATATTAATGCCACCAGACACCAGCATTTGATGGTATAGTAAATGTTACTACCTGTTTTCAGACCTTCTGATTATTTCAGCCCATTTTGTTAACTTCCCAGTATGTAATTCAAATTAAATCAATTATTCTTTAAAAACATATGATCAAAAGAAAGACTTAAAGGCAATCTATTCTTTAAATAGCTCTTTATAAAATGAGCACTAACATTTTATTTTAATACTTTTTAATAGGAAAAAACCCCTTAACTTTAAAAAAAAGACGCTATGGAGGTAATAACCAAGAACACCTAGATGTACACTATGTTTAGACTATTAAAAACTTTTTTTTATTGAGTCTCTTTTACATTGATTTGAAAAATACCTGTGAAGTTTGAAGGCATTGGCACAATATCTATGTGTTGTTTCTTTCTCCAGGTTGCTAGGTAAGTTAACAATTGACAAGGCTCCAAAAGGACATTTCTGTAATTGAAATAAATATATGTATTATTAGTGCCCAGAATTTATTAACCAAATACTATATTATGTACAGCACCCATTTAAATAGTTAAAGGCATTTTGTATAAGTATGCAGTTAAATACTTTTAAAAGAACTCTCACCAAATTACTTCACTTTCTTATACAGTCAACTTTCCAAAGAAGTTCTATACCCCATTTTTCAAATTCATTAGTTAGCAATTTAGACTGTCTGTCTACAACAGAAATAAGCCACACTGCATATATTCTCTAGGTCTTTTACAAACACATATTTTCTGTGTCTACAGTCACAAATAAAACCAAACAAAATAAAACAAAAACAAAGCTACAAACAGAAACTGACAACCCATACCCTCAACCCAAGCAGTTCAGTAAAGTGAGTACCTAACTTTCTATAAAGAGCAGTAAGTAACAAGGTCCATTTATTCCAGGAAACAAAGTTGCTTTTGGAAGTTACAGTATGCATAGCTAAATATAATAGCATAATAAGGAAAACTGACAGCTTTAAATAAAGCAGCCTTTTACCTTGATGCAAATACCACAACCAATACAAAGGGTTTCTGAGATCCATGCTATTTTGCTCTGTGATGTGACTTCTATGCAAAGTTTTCCTGGTGAAAAAGAGTAAGATTAAATCAAAAAAGTTTCTGATAAATCAGGATTCTTGCAAGGACTACTAAATTCCACAGAGGAACATGTAACTGAGTAATATTCAGCAAAGCTTCAGATCATCCAAAGACCTGAAAAGTGGCATGATTACTATGAATTGTTCATCCCTTCAGTGATACTTCTAGTGAAGTGAAATTATATTTCTAATTAAATGAAACAAAAAAATAGCAATTCTAAAAAAAAATTTAATTCTAATAGGACATATTTAAAACCTCCAACTGATTAAATGCTTTGTTAAACTGCATCTCTTACCCATTCGAACCACAGGACAACTCTTCTTGCATTCCTGACGGCATTTCTTTGGCTTGCACTTGTCATGGTTCACAATGGCAATTCTCGTTAATTTGTCTGCCATACTGCACAATTCAGGGTTAAACACAGACACCTATTATGAAGACGAGCAGAAATCTTCTGGATCTTAAGGAAAGGAAGAAAAAAAGAAAGAAAGAAGAAAAAAAAGAACAAAAAGAGAACATAATTACTGACAGCACAGAGAAGAACATAAATAACTTTATGTATGTAGATGAGTTCAGAGATAAAAGCAGAATGATTTAATTTTTTCCTCTCTTAAGCGAGATGGCAAACAGGGCGAAGTCCCAGACACAAGTAATAAGGGTACTGATGTGTAAAGAACTGCACAAATCTTTAACATTGGCTTTCCATTCCATTACTATTTCTCTACTCTGATTCTATCTGAGAATCTATTTGTTTGCAAGGAAAGCATGTCAAGGTAAGAACAGATTAATTATTACTGCTGCAAACTTCAGTTTCATAAGCTGCCTTGTGTGAAGTCACCTTGTTCATGCTACTGTGTTTGGAAATTTGCAGTTGCATGTGGAAAAGTAATACAAGCAAGGGGAACAGACATACATGATGATGTTTCAGTCTTTTATCTTGAGTTTCATTAGTATTTTAATAACTACAGTTACATTATGCATTTCATAACACAATGTCAATGACTAACTCTCCTACCAGGAGAGGTGCCTGAGGACTGGAGAAAGGCCAATGTGGTCCCAATCTTCAAAAAGGGCAAAAAGGAGGACCTGGGTAACTACAGGCCCGTCAGCCTCACCTCCATCCCTGGAAA
>JANHGL010019666.1:0-15914 GCA_024611195.1 Ceyx melanurus
GGCTCAGCCACCCTCCCCTGGGCCGTTTCTCCCTCCCCTCCTGCACCCCCGAGCCCTTCGCCTTGGGCACTCCCGGCAGCGCTGCTCCCGGGGGCCGAGCTCTCCCCTGAGCCGCCTGCCCTGCCTCCCCCTCGGGCTCCCCTCCCGCTCTCCGCCGTGCAGCCAAACGCGGCTCCCCGCTGTGTAAGAAGCGCTTGGACGGCCCCCGGGACGCGTCTCGCAGCCGCAGGAGGTTCCCCCAGTCGGTGCGGGTAGGCAGGGCAGGTCGGGGCGGGATTTGCTGAATGAGCCCGAAGAGGCGCCACCCAATTGCTGGAGGTTGTGCAGGGGTCAGTCAGGGGCTGTTGTGCAGGGAGGTGCCTGGGCACTCGGGCTGGGCTGGCTGCAGTGACTTGATCGCCGCTTTCAGGTCGTGACAAGTGCAGGGCACTTTCTAAGTGCATAAAACCCCTCGGCTGGGCTTTGTTTACTCGCTGCGAGGACAATTGTGTGGTAACACCCAAGGCTGGTTTATTTATCTTTTCCATATACGAACGATACAGTCAAATTTATTTTTCTATCTTCTGCTTCAGGTTTAGCCTCGTCCTGCTTGTCTCTTCTCACTGCAGTTGGGAAATAACCTCGTTCTGAGATCAGTTTTGTAAGCACAGGTTCAGGTGGGGTTATTTGTAAGCTTTTCTTGCTAGAAACACATCAGTTTCCTTGGATATTTGGTGAGTTTGACACCTGAGACTGAAATGAAATCTGGCTTGGTTTGAATCACTCAGCATTTATTACCTCATTTCTTCTGCTCCTGCTTTTTCTCTGCTCTTTTGGAGTTTTGTTGAGACTGCTGCACCAAATCTACAGCTGTAGGTGCCACAAAATCCAAGCCCAGGGAAAGTTTAAAGCCCCAGGGAATTTGAAACACGGTTTCCAGCCAGGACTTGTGGCTGGAGCACCCTGATGAGGCTGCATCTACTCTGCAGAATTTAGTCCTGTCAAATGATTAGAAATAAAGTAACTTTAAGCAGCTTTTACATCAGAATTGTGTTTAATATAGTGAATGAAAACAGCTTTTGTTCTGCCCCTTGTCAAATACAGGTGATAAGGAGGGAAGAGGAATAACTTTGGAACAGACTTCACTGGGCTTACAGGGATGTTGTTACTTCCAACCTCACCTTCATTAATTTCTAAGGCACATCGATATTTTGCTGCCAAAACGTGATGAGTTGCAATCAATATGTAGCTGTAATATTACCTTTACCCTCCAGTTTTATTTTACATTCATCTCACCCCTATCATTACACTCTTTGAGACCTTTTGTCTGCTACTTGGATGAGATTTGGCTTCTAATTGGATTTAATATTTTTTTTTTATCATCTGAATTAAAGGAAACTGGGGAAAGGCAGCAACAGAACACTCCTCAAAGTGCCTGTCTGTGGGGCTGGAGGAGGGATGTGGCTCAGGGCACGAGCTCAGCTTCACCCTGGGTGAGAAGGATGCTCTGAAGACCCCTCTGAGGTGAGAAGGATGCTCTGAAGACCCCTCTGAGGTGAGAAGGACACTGAAGACCCCTCTGAGGTGAGAAGGACACTGAAGACCCCTCTGAGGTGCTGTTGGGACAGTTCATTCTTGAGCCCAGAGAAGGTGGCTTTGGGCAGTGAGTGACATGATTGTCCACAGCTCTCTGAGCTGCTGCTTTCAGAGAGGTAGATTCTCATATTTCTGTTTTAAAGACAATTAATTTCATCCAAATCTTGGTGAGGTTGTCAGCTCCTTCCCCATCGGAAGAGGGTCACAAGGCTGGAGGTTTAGCTGGTGGTTCCAAAAGGGGAAATGCTGTGACTACCATAAATCAGGTGGGTGATGGACCAACCTGAACTTCTCTGAGTGCCTGGTGCAATTCCCTTTCAGTTCTGGGCAGCCTTTGCTGCCTTGGAGGCAGCTGGCAGTCCACCAGTGTGGCACCACAGCTGGAAACATCTCCACTCACTCCTTGCCATCCTCTCCCAGACCAGCTCTGTTGGGCTTTGCAAACCCTGTGCTCTTCCAGAGTGATCACTTCTGTTTTAGAAGGGGGAAAAAAAAAAGGGGGAACTAAATCATGTGGACGTCAAGTTGGGGTTTTTTTCTCTTTTTTCCACACAGCCAGCAGTGAGGAAAGAGTATGTAAGAACCTGCACTCCTGCAGCAGCTGTACTGGGAGAGTGCTGGGCTGTGTCATTGTCCTCTTCTCTTGCCCCTCTAGGATTGGTAAGTCTGGGCTTTTCATGCTTTTATTTTTTCCCCAGATCCTTTATTCCTGAGTGCAGCCATCACTGCATCTAAAAAAACAGCAGCTTTGCTGAGATCACCCCATTTCAGCTCCATTTAAGCTCTCTGAGCCCTTTCAGAAGCAAACAAGGCACAGGAGGGTCCAAATTCCATCTCCCTTTGGCAAGACTGAGGCTGCCAAGCTCTCTCGTCTCTTTTGAAGACACCACTTGGTTTCCTAAATCCCTTAAGAGCTTCAGAAAACGTTGTCCTGCTTCTTGCAGTTGTAAATCATTCTGTGGATGGCTAATTAGTGCTGCTGCTGTAGCCAGGAGGTGTGGAGTGTGCTGCCTGCCTTGTCTGCTTTGCTCTTGCTAAAAAGAACCCCCCCAAAATGATGAAAACCCAAACAGTTGTACTGTGGCAGCATGTGAATTTAGGAGAGAAGTCCAACATTTCCATCTCGAGTAACTGGAGTTAGAGTTGCTTTCTGGAAGGGGTACTGGGATTAAAACCAAGGTGACCCAGTGTATCCAGTTGCATTGCAGAACAAATAAGCTGGAGGATATGGTTTGGTTGCTGATACTTAGAAGTAAGTGAGTAGAGTGAGGAGGATCTTTCCAGTGATATATCAAATATCATACTAGATTTGTGCAGAGCTATCCAGTGACTCATGTGGCTTTGCTCCTGCTGGAAATCACCAGTGCTCTGAGAAGTGCTGAGCTTTAATTGTCTGTGAAACAAGCAGGTTTTGGTGCATTTCAAACAGCACAGCATCTCCTCTGAGACACTTAGATGTACTTATCAGGAAAACCACCTCAGCCCTTGCTTCCCCCCCTCAGTTCAAACCACGAGCACACTAAAGGTGTGTGGAGGCACTTTAATTATGCAGAGATTAAAAAGAGCTTTGAAGAATGGAGGGAGGGTTTTTTTCTGTGTTCACCTTTCCTGGTCTGGAGTGGTGATGATCTTTTCCTTGGGGACTTTAGGTCAGGCTCATCTCTAAAGGTCTTCCCTCTGATTTTAACAGGAGGTGAATGGAAAAGGAATCATTAACTGCAGATTATTTTGAGACATGTTGTTTTATTACACCTGAAGAACTACCAGCATCTCCGGAAGCTCCTCAGCACCTCACAGGAGGGCTCAGGCCAATTTAGAACCAGCCTCTAAGTCTGAATTTGATCTTGATTTCCTTCCTATGTCACCTCTTTGAATGGAAGGTATCACTTTGCAGCTGGTGGTAGTGATACAGGCAACTAAAATAACTAAAAGAATTCTGATTTTTACAGCTCAGAAATCTGATCTCAAGTAGACACAAGGCAGAAGAGTTACCTGTGAAGAAAAGTGATATTATAGCTGAAGAACCTGCTTAATGCCCTTTTGTACCTTTGAATGATTTTTGTTGACATGGCTTAGAAGTTAAAATTGTGGCAAATCACACTTGACAAAAATATTCTGGAGAAAAAGAAGAGTGAAAAAATAAGAAAAGTGCATTACTGATATTTATTTATGGTGACTCCTCTTTGTCCAGATAAGTTAGAGGTTCTCTGCCTCTCTTCTTTCCCTCCCAGGACCACATGGAACTCCTGTGACCCGGCTGTTGCTCTCTCTTGTCATCATGTTGGCAGAAGGCATCTTAACGAGGTTCATCTATAAAGCAAGCTGTCAGCAGGATAAGCCTCACAAATCTCGTGCATCCAGAAAGGATCAGGAAGGAATCTGGAGGCAGAAACTTGTAGACATCCCCAAAATTAAAGTGTCTGCTGCTGGATGTGAGAGCTCTGCTGGCAGTAGCAGGATGGAACACGGCCCTCAGGGGAGAGCTGCAGCAGGGGCAGCTGCAGATGCTCACAAGCTGCTTGCTAAAGGACCAGCTCTGTCCCTGGCTTTACGTATCCCCAGAAGAGAGCTAAGTACTGAGCAGGTGGATTTGTACAGATCCTGGTCCTGCAACAGCATTTATCACAACTATCCTGACTTGCATATTGGGGGAGACCACATCAGGGACCACACGTGTGATTCGGGTTGTGTTTTGGACCGTGCATGGGATGCACTTCCTGATGGCCCCGTTTTACTGTCTCTAGATGTTCCTCTGGGTCACTCCCCTCTATGGGAACACCCTGAAAAGCCAAATAGCAAGTCCCTGGCCGGAGATGAAGCTGGAGAAAGGAGCATCATGCTCTGTGAGGAGCCTCTTTCCAACTCCGTGCTCAACAAGTATGTGGAAAGGAAAATGGCAGAGCTCTATAAACAGGTTTTTGAGGAAAACTTGGCCAGGTGTGGCTCTGTAACAAACCTCCTCACTTGCAGCTTGATAAGGAACAGCCTGAATCAAATAAGCCTTCAGATATCCCAGGAGCAGAACATAGAAACCTCCAAGGCCCAGGAAGTGCTGCTGCACTCTTTAGCTTTGTTTAGTTTGTGCAGCACTGCCAACAGAAACAGCTCTGAATTCAGTACTCCCAACTTGGAGATCTCCACCCCAGGGTGCCTGAAAAGGAGCTGCAGGGTGCAGCTCACACCGTGACTGGCCTCAAGAGCTCCAGAGATGCAGGTGAATCAGGTACAAGTGTTTCCCTCTGAAAATTAGGCTGGGAAATGAAAACATTGCCACACTACAGAGTTCTTCAAAGGAGTGTTTTAAAGCTTAAACTTTGTTAGCAGAGAAAGTAAAGGTTGTTTGTTTGTTTTTTTTTTTCCTAATTTGGCATTTGAAAGGAATTTAATTGGTCTATGGAGTTGAAACCCAAGGTGTGGACACTTGAGGTTCAAATTTTGCTCCTGCAAAGCTTGATCACAGCAGCTGGAAAAAATAGTTCTTTGGTTTGAAAGCCTTGTCAGCAGCTGGAGGCATTCAGTGCTCTGGGTTATTTTGCAGATATCATCATACCCAGGGAATAGATCAACGTGACACATGGCTGGGGACATTGATATTCCTGCCTTTGCCTGTTTCTTCTGTGTAGGTGCAGCATGTTCTGGTGAAAATCTAGTCAAAGAGTTGATCAAGATGGTAAAAGTAATTATCTGTAAATAAAATGTTTTTCTTTTAAATAAATCCTTACATTTTATGAAACCCACTCAGCTTTCTGTCACTCTATTGGTATTTTATGCTCTATATGAGTTTTTAGTACGTGGGCTCTGCCTTATTTCCTTGGAAATGAAGCACCTGCAAGCTCAGCAAGTTAAGAAGGCTGCAATGGTCCTGGAAAGGTACTGCAAGTTTTCTTTTGGACATTTAAATGCAGGTTTTGATATGGAAGTTTCATTACTTAGCTTTCAAACTCTTTTTCTTCCTTTTCTATTCCTTCTCAGTATGTATTTGAACTGGAACCTGACTCTGTCATGGTTTTAAAATAACTGAATTAGGGCTGGCAATGATGAAATCCAAATCACTATGTAAACATAGTTTGTTTTGAGCAACAAACTTATTTATATAGTTGGAACCTTCTTAATGTGCTGCTTAAATGATTTTATCCACTTCTGGTGCCACTCTGTGTGGAGCTGGGCTGAGTTACAGCACAGAGCATCTCAGAGAAGCTAGGAAACAACCAACATCACCCAAAACCCTTCTCTGGCTTTGAGACTCATCTCTGAAACTCCTTTTTTTTTAATCTTAAATTATATCAATCCTGTCAACCCTGAGAGAATATGAAGGATCTTGTGATCTCAAGGTAATAACACATCAAATGCAAACACACTTGTGCTTGTAAATCAGGGCTCTTGACATCTGATGGGTGCTTTGAACTGAGCAAAGTTGTTGGATTTTTGGTTTTGGGGCTTTTTTTTCTTGTCTTTTTAAAAATCCAGCATCTCTAGTTGTTGGGCTTTCTTTAAAATCCTATCTGAGCTGGCATTTATAAGGAAATTATTGGTAGGCTTGAAAGAAAATGTGAGAAGATCTGAGTTCACCAGGGATTCACCTTGAAGCTCTTAAGTAATTTAGCTTATTAATTAGTTGCATTGTAATAAAAAAAAGTGGTGATGGGTCTTAGAGTTAAAATGTGTCTTTTTTAGCCTGTACAGAGAAGAAAATTTGCAGGAAAATGAGTTCTGGACCCTGAATAAGCTGTATCCATGTAGAAAGTGCATCTTCCTGGCATGAGGCTGCTGGTGGAGGAGGAAGAGGAGGCCACGTGTCAAACAGTGCACGTAATGGAAAGGGAACTACCACATTTCCACTTTTTAGCCTTTTCTGATGCCTTTGGGGGTTGGTAGAACTTAAGCAGTGCCCATCCCGATGTCAGCACCTGGTTTCATGTGTGTGGTGAAATTTGGGGTCAAAATAAACCACAAAACCTAGTTTGGCTCAGTCTGGTTGAATGAGATCTAAGCACTGAGCCATCCCAGCAGAGTGAGTGGCCCTGCTCTTCAGGTGTCTCCCAGCTTTCCTCCCCACTTTGATCTTGGAGCTGTAGGAAGATGGATACTGCTTCTTTGGAATTGCTTTAAAGTGGGTATTTATTTTCCTCAGCTGCCTTTGAAAATCCTCCTCTTTTCAGACTTTCAGTCTTTGAGGACCACGTGCAGAAGTAACACAAATCTGAGGTTGACTTTCCCATGAGAGCACTGTGGTAGGATGGGTGTTTCCAGACACATGAAATCAAAGAATTGCTGCTGTTTGGTGACTGGTGGGGTTAAGACAACTCTACTCCTGTGAGAAAAATGAGCTGAGTGACCAAATTAAGAACTTTGCTTTCCTCATTTCCTTCAAAAAAAAAAGTAGCAAATTATTAAGTAATTTTAAAAGGATGTAGCAAATGATGAAATAACATTGGACTCATATATGTCCAAGACCCAAGTGATCAAAAATTCTGCTGACCTTGGTGTGAGGAGTGGGAGCAACACTGAAACTGTCCCTGGTTTTTAGGGGGTGACAGGCAAAAATGCTTTGCTTTTACTAGGTGTTGCCCTAATTCCACTTGTGCCTCATTGATCCCCTTCTCAGAACTCAAACTCAAGTCAGGATTCCCTTGGAAGAGGCTGAGTGACTTCATTAAATTCTGCAGGAGTCCAGAGTGACCAGTGCTCTAAAGTCTTCCTTGGCAGAGTTGCAGAGAATAAGCTAACTGAGAAGGAGAAGAAAAAATACTCCAAAGGGCATCAGCAGCCAGAGGGTTTGCAATTAACTGCAGGGAAAAGCACTCTGTGGCATTTGTGCTGCCCTGTCCCAGCCTTTGATTTCCCCTGGGGTGCATTTATAGTTCAAACCACGGTCTTGAAAGAAGTTAATTGCAGGAGGTTCTACCTCAGGACACAGGGAAGTTGGAGTTTAAAGCTGAGCTCCAGGCTCTGGTGGTTTTTCTGTCCCTCCCAGTTCCTATCCACTGTGGGATAGAAACCCCTATAGAAGCTCTACCCGGGTGTGTAACGAGGATTTTTACATCCTAGATGAACATTAGCAACTTCTCTGGCATCTCTTAAGTAGTCAAATGATGATACCTAGTGGTGGTTTCCTTCAGTACCTTTTAGTTCAGCATTTCTAGAGGTTTGCATCCATCTTGCAAATGGATCTCCAAGCCCACCTCCTTTGGAGGGAGGATTGTTTCCCACAAAAAGGATGCCTGAGAGGTATGGAAGAAAAAATATTTTTCTTTATTTCCTACAAAAAGAAGCAGAGTAGCAGCTTCTATTAGCTGATATTCTTATATTCTGCAGGTTAAAACCTGGAAAGGTGTGAATCCAGCTTTTTTATCCACTAGTTTATACATGAAATTGCAATGTTCATCAATTTGTTTTCTTTCCTTTTTGCTTGTTTTTCATGTAGGCTTAGAAAATTTAACTATTTGATTTTTAATTAACCTAATTTTCTTTTTTTCTGTTACCAGAAGGACCTCACCACTTAATTCCTGCCTGCATCTCCTCTGAGTTAATTTTCTGTGTGATAACCCCATCAATCTACTGGGAGTAGAACTCACCCGTGGGGTTCAGCAGCTGCTCAGGGAAGGAGTGCCTGGCTGCTAACGAACTTTGCCTCTGCCACCTACAACCTCCCTGCTGCCCGTGGGCTTTCAGGTGGAAAGAAAAGTGTTTAGTATTGACCTGTGCATCCCAAGAGGCCAAAAACCTGCCTTCTTCCATCCTCTCCCACCCAGGGACTGCAGATATTCCCCCTTCACTTGGGGGGAAGGAGGAATAGCTGCTGCAGAGGACTATTTTGCTTGGAATGCTTGTTCAGGGCTCTCTTTTGGGGAGAAAAATTGGCACTAATGTCACAATCTTGTTAAATTGCACCTTTTTTTTTTTTTGGAGAAAACAATCTGGTGTCTTGTCACTTTTGCCAGGGCTTTATTTACTGGTGTTTCAGTGCTGAAAGGCAAGGGCTGAGCAGCCTGTCTTGGTGCAGGAGGGCAGCAGAGCTGTGTGTTCAAAACCAGTGGTGGGAGAAGCATGAAGACTCACGGGGGCTTTCTGTGCCTCCCTGAGGGTGAGTGGAAACAGGCTCTGTCCTCAAGACAGCTCCAGCTCTGTAAAGTTGAAGTAACATGGCTCTGAACCCCGTGAAGCAGTGAGTGAGAGCCAGGGTGAGCCAGAGCTGCTTGATGGGTTGATTTTGGTAGCAGCCCTGCAGTTGAATTAATCCCAAAGAGGACTGCTGGCTTTAATTACCCACTGCTATTTACATGGGACTGCAAACACTGGCTTTGCTGTGGATGTGGAGGTTTATTAATCCAAGCTGAAGTTCTCAAAGCAACGTGGTACAGCTCTAATTCACTTCCCATGCTTTTGGCTTAGATTTTTCTGCAAACTCTCAGGTTTTTCTGTACCCAGCTGTAGGAATCCCCATATAGATTTCCCCACTTCTAGGGCAAGGCATATGCTGAGAGTTCCCCATGAGAGAAATGCCCCCACAGAACACTGCTGATGTGTAAGCTCTGACTTAACTCTTTAGGAATCCTTGATGCTGCTGGAAAAATTTCTTGTGTTGTGCAACAATGCCATTTCTTAATATTGCTGTGTTGCTCTTTCTTTTGTTCTCATTCCCCATCTGTAGTGACTACGCCCTTCTGCTTTCCAGGGCCGAATTTCAGCCACGCTGGACGTTTATTTCCTTGCTCTGGCTGTTGGTCAACTGTATAAAATTGATATTTCAGTAAGTACTAATCTGAAATGCAACAGGATCATGGGATTGTGGAAGGGTTTGGGTGGGAGGGACCTTCTGAGCTCATCCAGTGCAACCCCCTGCAGGGAGCAGGGACATCTGCAACCAGAGCAGGTTGCTCAGAGCACCCCCAACCTCAGCTTGTTAAGAAAGAAAACCCATCTCTTGCCCTTTTTGTGTCTGCAAACTGCATTACTGCTTGGTTTCAGAGGAGTAACATTCGTGAACTTAATGGAACAGGGACCATGACTGCAAATGAATTAAAAAATAAAATCTTGCTTTAAAGTCTTAAATGAGCAAATTTTGTTTGTTCTTATTCCTCTTTCCTCATAGTTGAATTATAAAAAAACAAACCAAAGCACCCAAACCCTTTCCAGGAATAGAAAGCAAAAAACATGAGTGCTGCATAGGGGAGAATTGTGTGAGTTAGAGTGGCAAATCCTGTGCCTGGCTGTTTGTGGTGGTGTCTGTGTGCTCAGAAGGGAAGCAGAGCCCCTTTGCCCTCTGCTAACCGGGCACCACTTGAGCCCAGCTCTTAAGCATCACTGCCAGGTCACTGCTCACAGGCACCACTGCAGTGAGCCAGCCCTCAGGCCCAGGGAATATTTGTATATAACAAATATACCCCAGGAAGGAGCCACCTGCTTAGGTTGGGGCCACAGAAAGAAGCCAAGGGCTGTGTTTGGCAGATGAAGGGCTTGGGAGAGCACTGACATCTGTGTGACTACAGCAGGAGGTGGGGCTGCTGTGTGGCTCTCACTGCCTCATCTGAGGTCCAAGGAAGGCAGAAAGTCTTTGTGGTGCCACAGCTACAAGGTGCACAACAGAATCTTTTTCTTTCCCTCTGTGTAAGGTGTGAGCTCATTCCAAGTTCTCTCCTATAGTTTCCCGTAGCTGAAGTATGAATTTCAGGAGGGTGATGGAAATTGAGATTTAATTCACAATGTTTGTGTTTGTGGTGAAATTAGAGGGGCATTCATAGTGGAAAATTTAGAGTTTAGAGTGTACTTAGAAGTAACTATGCATCAGGAAGTTAAAATATTTCGTCTTTTAAAGAAAAATTACTTACTGCCTTTGAGTAAGAAGCATATAGAGAGTTAGAACAATTACTTTAACATAATGTTTTCATTGCAGGAGCCTGAATTCTGGTCACTGTTACCACATCACACAACACTGTTCTTCTCAGTCCTCTTCAGGAGCAAGGTACCCATCAATACAATTACAGGGATCAGAATCTAGCCCAGAAACCTCAAAAATGTGAGAGAGAACATTAAATGGGGGAAAAAAAAGGAAAAAAACCCCAACATGTAATAAACATATGATCCAATGGTACTTGCATTAAAAAGTGGATCAATAACATCAATAGCCATTACACAAGGAACACATATTCTCTTATCCCACACAACTTTGGACAAACATGTTGGCTCTGGCTTTTAGTTTATTTATAACTAATATATAATGATCCATCGGAGGCCCTTGCTGCAGGGTTGTGACCCTGTCATGGAGAAGGTGAAGCAGGTTGGTGCAGAGCTCTGCACAGGGAAATTCAGGCCCAGGCTCTCCCCATGTTGATGTTGTCTCCTCCTGGAGAGCCACAGTGGGTTTGGCTCTGTCCAGCCAGGGTGGTTGGTGAGCAGGGAGGGTAATGGAGTATTCTCATGTCTCTCCACTTGCTACCAGTCCCTTAGCCCTTAAGCTCCCAGTTTTAGAATGTTATTTTAATAACAGAGCATATTTGCACGTCCTCCTCTCTGCTGACCTTCCTCAGCCACTGTCCCAACCCTGCTGTTTATTTCTGGTTCCATTATCAAATAGCTATTGATTCCATGCACAAAAATATTTTCCAGAGAACTCTATTGAGCTCCCTGCTGCAGGTCTTTTTTTTTTTTTCTTTTTTCCCCACCAAGATGCAAACATTTAATTTTGGGCTTAAGGCAAATGTATTATTAACTTTCTTGGTTTTTTTAGCTGAGAATAGCAAAAGGTGAAATGGATTGTTTGGGGGTGGAGGGGAGAAGCTCCTTTCCCATGCCACCAATTGGAATGAGGCTTCAAAGCCTCAAGGCTGGCACCAAATATTCCATCAGGAGGAGGAAATATGATGGCTTGGTGTGTGACCCCGGGCTCAGAGCTGCTTCCACTCAGCTCTGGCTCAGTAACTCCTTAATGACTTCTTAATTGCTGTTAAGGGCACAACATCCTCCCTCCACCAAGGGATCCTGCCTCCTCCCCATCCCAGTCTCTATGGATCTATGGAACAGAGATGGAGGGAAACCCAGTGGGAGTTCTCTCCTCTCAGTGGCTGTCCTGCAGGTTTGTTTATTTCTAAATATGCCAAGGGAGAAGAGGCACCAAGTTTAAAGAGCTTTGCCTGCTAGAAGACCTCTCTAATGCTTCGCTTTCAAGTCATCAATGTGGTAAAGGTGCATGAGAAACTCAAATTAACCAGGGTGAAGTAGAAAGAAGTCTTCCCTGGAGCTTATCACTGTGCCTCTTTCTCCTTTACAAATGGGATCAGGAACAGGGAGCTCCCAGAGTGCTGAGGAACCCGGGATCTGTGTCCGTGGGGTCTGACTTCCCAGCAGGAAAGTGGGTCACCAGCAGCTCAATTTTGGTGTCATTTAGGCAGCTGAAGAGAAACAAATAGGCCATCGATCAGACTGGCAGCAGCCCGGGGCCTCTGGATTTTAATTACATATGTTCTTTGGACTAAATTCATCCCTGTTGAAACATCAGCAACTTAAATGAAATTCCACAATGGAGAAGTTTATCCCAATATGTCTTCTTTTTTTTTCACTTCCTCTGTGTTATTATTACATCTAACACTGGTGCAAATAACTGATTTTTGTCTCTCCATCTTCTCCTAAGCAACATCCCTCAGTTTTCAGTGCTGTTTTCAAGCAGTGAAGAGAGATGAAGTGAACTTTTCCTGTTAGCCCTTTTTTCTACAAGGAAGCTTTAAGCAATTGTTGAAACTTAATCTTCTGGGACTTGGTGGCCTCTAACCTGAGCTGGTGGCATCCATCCAGCACAAAGAAGCAGCTCTGTATTTAGCATTAAAAAAAAGCTGCATTCTTTGCTTGATTTACTAACTAAAAACTGGTTCTTGGTGATGTTGCTGCCTTATGTTCTCTCTGTGGAGAAACCCAGTGGAGTCCACAGTAAGATGGGTCCATTTCTGGATGGGGATGTTTCATGTGGGACCTGTTCTAGCAAAGCCTGGCTGCTCGAGCAGCAAAGATGATGATTTGGGTTTGGGTTGTTTTGTTTTTTTCCCTGCAAGAAGTGTTTCTGAGAGACTGACAGCCAAAATATGTCCAGAGTTGGGACTAAAGTGCAACTTGTCTCTTTCTCCAGCACATCCAGACGTGTGGTTGGTTCAAGGGCGCGCGAGCGGCTTCTTCAATGAGGCATCTGCAGGAGGAGCCTCAGCCTGTGTGGTTCCAAAGGACTCGATTGTCCTGCAGGGTCTCCCAGCTGGGAATTACTGGACCGGGGAGGAGAGTGGTCAGGAGGTGGGGCACTCTCCTCTCTGCAGCAGCCCACACCACACGAGGGTGAGCCCAGCTCTGGCAGCTCCGCATCGCTCCCAGCCACGCGCCCACAGCGGTGGGATCTGCTGACTGGGAGCAGCCACATCCCATTGCAGAGGGGTTCCGGGGCAGATGGAGGGGCAGAGACCAGGGTGCAAAGCTGCAGCTGCTGTCCTAGCTGGATCCTTCCTCTCCGTCCTCCAAGCCAGCAGGGTCAGAGCCCCGCGGGGCTCCCCGCGGATGCCGCTGCTGGAGGATGTGATCCCGGAGAACATCAGCTGGGCTGCCGAGGAAGCCCAGGGCAATGACTCCTCAGAACACACGTTTTTCTCTCTGGATTATCAGCACGTCCAAGTCCCCTTTGAAATCACGCTCTGGATCATGCTTGCATCCTTGGCCAAAATAGGTAAGGCGTTCGGAGAGGGTGAGGATGGGCAGGGGTCTCCAGGGGGGTGTTGTGAGCAGGGTGGCCTTTGCTTCACCTCTTCTCCCACCTTGGAGCCTGAGGATGCCAGTCCTGTGTGCTGGACATGCCACACCCGTGGGAAATAACAACCCAGTTGTATTTTGGGTTGGAAATGATGGGTTTCCATCTGGAAGTTCACACCTGTGCGTGGTGTTGCTGTTGGTAGGAAAACCAGCAGGGTTTCCAGGAAGGTTATTTAGCTGCAGCATCCACCAAGGTGAAAATTCAGCTG
Organism: Ceyx melanurus; assembly: GCA_024611195.1. NCBI lineage: Eukaryota > Metazoa > Chordata > Aves > Coraciiformes > Alcedinidae > Ceyx > Ceyx melanurus. The sequence goes on from JANHGL010019666.1 coordinate 13,566, forward strand.
CGGGCAGGTTGTCCCCTGACACCTCCATCTCAAAATGAAGACTCCTTGGTCTTAAAGGGTGCTGTGCCCGGCCAGATGGGAGGAATATTCAGTTGAAGTGCCAGGGTGCTAGACACCTTAAAATCAAATCTCTCTGCATCAAGGTTATCTGGGTAAAGACACTTTAAGACACTGTATTTTGTAGAACTTGGACCTATCTCTTGGTGTGTTCCGTTTTTTGGTTGTCTGAGTTGTTTTTTTTTTCTCCAATAAAAATGGATATATGAACATGGAAATTATAGATATTGTTTGCTTTTCTCCAGGGATTGCAATCACTTCTGTTAAATTGCTACTGTAAAAGTGATTTTACATCAATTTTTTCTTTTTTTTTTTTTCTTTAGGGAGAAATCCTTGAAATTCATTTAAATCCAAACTTCTTTCAGATAGAAATAGCCTTTTTTGTTGTGCTATTCTGCATATTATGACACCTCAGCTCTATTAATATGCATGAAGAAATTATAATGATAACAGATTTTTAATTAAAAAAATAATTATTATTCCTATTCCAGTTTGGTTTGTTTCAATTATTTTCTTTTAATTACTCACCTAGTAGTAGTGGTTGTCAACATTTTTCTCTAACGTTGGGTGATGCACAAGCCTGGCTTGATTGGACTTTTCAAACATTACCTTTAAGTGCTAATGATTAAAGAATATTGAAAGTAGCACCATTTATAATTAGAATACATTTTTTAATTATTATTGTTTTGAGGTATGGAATCTGTATGTTGTTTAGCAGTTGCTGTTCACATTTGTGCTGAAGATGGCGTATGATTCAGATGACAGCAACAATCATTCCGAATACTTTATTTATGCAGATTATTTGGGTTTCTCTAACTGTGTTTTGCCTAAAAAATACTTTTTTTACCTTAAGCTATGATGAGCTGAAGTCTGAACCAACTATATAACTGGATAATTTGGTATTTTCAGTAGCCTTGCAGATTTTCTAGCTGATTGATTCTCGGGTGACTAAGAGTTGTGTGTATTTGCTATTAATATTTATTACTACTGGGCTACTCCTGCTGAAGGAGGGAGCATGGGGAGCTTCCCCACCCCAACAAGGAGCTGCCTGCTGCTCTTCAGTTTGGGCTGGTGAGATAACACGTTTTTCTTCATCCATCCATCTCCTTCCAGGCTTCCACCTCTATAACAAGCTGCCTTCCGTCGTTCCCGAGAGCTGTTTGTTGATCTTTACAGGGCTCATCATGGGGGGAATCATCTACGGATTAAACGACAGGTCCCCCCCGGTTATGGACAGCGACATCTTCTTCCTCTACCTCCTGCCCCCCATCGTCCTGGACGCGGGTTACTTCATGCCCAGCCGCCCCTTTTTTGAGAACATCGGCACCATCCTGCTCTACGCCGTGGTGGGCACCATATGGAATGTGTTTGGGATCGGCTTCTCCCTCTACGGCATCTGCCAGGTCAAAGCTTTTCACCTGCAGGACGTGTCCTTGCTCCACAACCTGCTGTTCGGCAGCCTGATCGCGGCCGTGGACCCTGTGGCGGTGCTGGCCGTGTTCGAGGAGATCCACGTCAACGAGAAGCTCCACGTGCTGGTCTTTGGAGAGTCGCTCCTCAACGATGCTGTCAGCGTGGTGAGGCCTGACCTGGCTCTGGGGTGTTCTGAGTGGGGATGGGCTGGTGCTGAGAGGTGGGATGTGAGATCTGCAGAGGAGAAAAGGCATCGACAGCCTCTGCTAGAAGAGGACTCAGTCTGGAGAGAAGTGTGGAGAAGAGGAGGCTCTGGGGTGACCTTCTTGTGGCTTCCAGGATCTGAAGGGGCTGCAGGAAAGCTGGAGAGGGACTTTTTAGGCTGTGGAGTAGTGACAGGACTGGAAGGGATGGATCAAAACTAGAGCTGGGTGGATTCAGATCAGACGTGAGGAAGAATTTCTTCCCCTGGAGGGGGTGAGACACTGGCCCAGAGTGCCCAGAGAGGTGGGGGAAGCCCCATCCTTGGCAGTTTCTCAGGCCAGGCTGGATGGGGGAGCATCTCCAGAGAAGGATTCTGACCCAACACTGGCAGAAATCCCAGCAGCCTCTTGTAGTGTCCTTGCTATGGCCATGTCTGGTGAGTATCCTGTTAACAGATGGTCTCCTCCTTCTTCTTCTTCTCTTTCTTCTTCTTCTTCTCCTCTTTCTGTCTTCTTCATCTTCTCTCCTCTTTCTTTCTTCTTTGTCTTCTCTCCTCTTTCTGTCTTCTTCATCTTCTCTCCTCTTTCTGTCTTCTTCGTCTTCTCTCCTCTTTCTGTCTTCTTCGTCTTCTCTCCTCTTTCTGTCTTCTTCGTCTTCTCTCCTCTTTCTGTCTTC
>JANHGL010019668.1:0-16990 GCA_024611195.1 Ceyx melanurus
TTCCCTGGCCACACGCCAGCCCCTCAGTGTCCTGCTGGGAGTGAGGGGCACAAAACTGACCCCAGGATTTGAGGTGCAGCCTGTGTCCCACTGTACCCTGTCCCTGCTTTTAAGACTGATCTGCACTGCCTGTCTCACACCCAGAAAACCTTCATGTGAACTGTCAGCCTCACTTGTCCAGACAGTTCCAACCAGAAGGAGGGAGTTTGGGAGATAACATCAATCTGTTCTATTTGCAAGTCTTTATTGGTTGTGTTTTCCTTCTGTGTTCAGACTGAGGTGACACTAACACCCTGGCAAGTGCTTTACAACTGCTGAAGGCAGTTTACAGTGAGTGATGAGAGAGATTTTCACTTGGCTTTTGCAACAGGCAGTTTTCAAGGGCAGGCACAAGGAAAATGTTTTGGGGTTGATTTTTTTTTTTTTTTTTCTATTTAAAAATTCCATTATTTGAAAACTGAGCATAATTCTCAGTGATTGAAGCTGACAGAGAAGAAGCAGCTGATGGTGAATATATTCTCCAGTGGCTCACTGTCAGCCACAGCTGCTTTCAGTGACCAAAGCAATGATTGAAGTCTGAAGAGCTGCTTGCACAGGGTGGGTTGCCATCACTGAAATCATTTGCCACTGCTCACAACCACTTGGGGTGATCTATTGCTTGCAGGTGATGTGTTTTTGATGATCAAATCTTTCCTCAAAGTGACTAGAAGATTAAAAATGTTCTTTCATCACTTGGCCCTCACTGGAGGTTTAATGGAGCTAGCAAGGACTCTTTTTCATCCCTTAGCTTTCTAAACACTCAGGTTATCAACAATCTGAATGGGATTGGATCAGTTTTCTGTTTAAAAAAACCCAATTAATGTCATTAAGTGACAGCAACATCCTCACGTGCCAGATGCTTTGCAGGTTCTGAATACTGGAAAAAAAAAATACAGATTTACTGCACCCATAAATCTCACACTGAACATTAAATGAGCCTGAAGGTTCTTGTCTGAGCATTTAGAGACTTGTTTAAAATGAAACATCTATTTACTTGGGTTTGTAAATGTAAAGTAGGGTCTGGTGCAGTGCTGAGATCTTAATGGATGCATTTTTATTGTCCATTTATAATGATGTAGAAAAGTGAACACAGCAGTAGTAAAGTGTGATTTATTTAGGTAAAACTAGTGTTGTATCTTCACCAAACAATTCAGGGTGTGTTGGGCATCTTAATTCAGCTGCGTCTCAAGGGACTGTGGTAAAAATGGATGTTTCTTCTACAGCTGATTGAGTTTGATGAGGACCAGCAGTAGGTGTCTGAAGTAGACAGGTTGTGTCACTCTAGTGAAGCTTAGAAAGAAATCTGGAGACATTTAGAACCCAAGAGCTCAAAGCCTTCATGTTATCAAGTCCATCTTAGTTGGCTTATCTAGGAGCAGTGATGGAAAAACTGATTTATCAGTAGAGAAATTTGGGGGTCAATTGGGAAAATCAGAACCCACAGAGCCATACACTTGAAACCAACCCCACAGCTCAAACCTTAGATGCCCTGTGTGGCAAAATACAGATTTTTTTTGCCCCTGTGACTTACATTCCTGCTTGTGAAGCAGGCAGAGTGAGATTGATAGTGTCTTTAACTCCTTTCTTTGCTTGCAAGAGCTTTGCATTCTGTAAATGAGATGGTGGGAGACTAGTCACCTAGCAACTTCTTCTCCAAAACTTGCTGCTTGGCTTTGGATTAATCAGAAAAGCAGTCATTCCACTCAGCACTTTCCACGTGTAGAGCTTCAGGTGCTCACAAAAAATGCCTTTGGAATTCCTTAATTGGAAGCATGGAAAGCTGGGAGAGGAAGTGTGATGCCAAAAATGAGAATAAGCAAGGGCTGCAAATGGTCTCCTCAGGATCTCCCCCTGTTCTCCACATCCCAGCCCCTTCAAACAGTGATTTTAGAGAGAGGTCCTTTCCAATATTTCCTGGTCTGATGAATTTTCAATGAGGAAAGGGAATCATTTAAACAAATCCATATTTGTTATGATTATCTCCCCCCCCCCCCTCATTTGAGCTATTGCAGTTATTTTCTAGTCTGAGGGTCACAGTGAATTAGCCCTTGGCAAATATTTAATATTTAATGGAAAGCACTGCAGTGTTGAGTGTGATCAAGCAAAAGCTTCACAATCATCCCAAAAATGATGGAATCATGAAAGATAATCCTGTTGCTGCATCACCATCCAGTTCCCATGCTGGATACACAGCAGTTGTGAAATTCAGGGTTTTTTTTTTCTTTTCCAGGGATGGTTTTATCCCAATTCTTGAAATATTTTCTATTTTTTAGACTGACAGCTGACTGCACACTGAAGCAACAGCCAGCTTGACAAGCATTATTAGGAAGCAAAGCCATTTAAAAAACAAAAACCCATAAAAACATCTGAATTGAAAGGTGTATTTCTTACAAGGGAGGAAAAATCTTAATACATCATCTGTCCTGAGGTATCTGCTCTGTGCTTCCCTCGTGGGATAAATGGGATTTGTCCCTCTAATTCCCTGTGGAATTAACAAGGGAAAAGAATTAACAAGGAAAAAGAAATCAACATGGGAAAAGGAATTAACAAGGGAAAAGAATTAACAAGGAAAAAGGAATTAACAAGGGAAAATGAATTAACAAGGGAAGTGCCTCTGCATAAGTTACATCCATTTACCCTTCATTATAGGTTATATTTCCTTCACTAATTTATCAAATATATATATATATTAAAATAAGGAGTTCTTCTGGAATACATTTTGATTCAAGACAGTGAAATCATCATGAAGTAGCTGGAAACATCAACCTGACAAGCAACACCTGATAACAGTGAATTCAACCCAAAACCACTTGCTGGGTAATGTCTTGTGGATTCCATTCAGAAGAACTTTAAAAAAATTTGAATTTTCTTGAGTTTTAACTGCTTAAAACATAAAATCCTGAGGTAGATCATAGAATCCTAGAATGCATTGGGTTGGAAAAAGAACCTGAAAGCTCATCTAGTCCAGTCCCCTGCAGGGAGCAGGACATCTGCAACTAGAGCAGGGTGCTCATCTCTATTTTGAGTTATATCATCCTGGTTCCACTGGTTTGCTTGGCAATTAAATCTTTTTAACACAAGATTAATATTTCAGATATGAAGTATGATCATAATATGAATTATATTATTATATGGCTGAAATGATAAAGAGCATCTAGATGATAGGACTTGGAGACAAAGCATGTAAATTGAGAAATTTCTGCAAATGCTCTTTCAGAGCACAGAATTCACAAGACAGATAGGACATAATAACTTGTTTGCTGCCATTTTGGCAGCTTGTGGGTTTTATTAATGTAAAAACATGTTTTTAGCACTTTCAAGTCCCTTACTTACATTAAATTTATGACCTGCAGCACAGAGATTGGGTGAATATTCGATTATATCTTTCAGAAAAAAAATCACATTCTTTTTCTTCTCTGACAAAATAATGGTCCCAGTGGTGTCATAAATTGTGGTTAAAAACAAAGAGGCTGCCCAGAGAGACTGTGGAGTCTCCTTCTCTGGAGAGATTCCAAACTCACCTGGATCTGCTCCTGGGTGACCTGATCTTGGTGCCCCTGCTCTGGCAGGGGGGTTGGACTAGATGATCTTCTAGGTCCCTTCCAACCCCTGAGATTCTGTGTCCTTCATCTGGGTGATAAATACCATTTAACCAGGAGACTCCTATTTTAGCTCTCTGAGACATTGACACTTCCACAGCAATACCCACAAGCCCAGGTTGCCTTTCCCCTTGGTTTCCCTGTGAGGTAACTGGCTCTGCTTGCTCTTCTTCATGTCACTTCTCTTCCTTTTTGTAGAGTTTCTTTGAAGGACAGTCTGCACCCTGGGATTCAGCCAAGAAAGATGAGAACAGAATGAAAAACAGATATGGGAACATCATTGCATGTAAGTGTTGAGTGGTGATTGTGCAAGGTGTTAACTCCCCTTCAGCTAAGAGTGACCACCAGTCCCTCGTGATCAGCCTGATACTCCTCTAAGAAGCTAAAAATGAGGGGAGATGTGACTTTTTTTCTTCTTTTTCGGGAGAAAACTGTCATATTTAATGCATTTTCTCCACTAGCCTTCTGTATGTCACCCAGCCTGTCATCCATGTCTGGCTAATGGAGAATGAAACCTTTGACCAGTGCTCAGCTCTAACAGCTCCCAGACTGCTCCCAGGAGCTTAGTGATCACATCAGCACCTTGATACTGGGTTCTGGATGTTGTAGGAGTGGACAGTAGTGGTGCTTAATTATTCCTTGGTAACAGTGACAGCTCTCCTGACTTACTCTCAGAAGTTCCAGGCAGTCCTGAAGGAAAAAAACCCAACAGAATCTGGAGGTACTTCAAAATGCCAAGCTTGATAAAGGTTAGATACAGTAATCATCAAATAGCTTGAGGAGATGGTGGCTTGCTTGGATGAAAGACCCCTAAAATGGCATTATAAATCTGCAGGACATTGTTGGGTCAGTTGGTATTAATATTAATATTTACACACTGGTGGTGTTGCTCTTCACGGGTGGATTCACTCTGTGTGTAGGAGATGATCCTTTCCCTAATTCTTCCTATAAAATCTAAATTTAAGAGACAAAATGTAGGTGTTTGTACCAGCCAGATAACCATGAAACAGGTCTAAGGAGAGAAATAGAATCATTTTGGCCAGAAGAGACCTTTAAGATCATCAAATCCAACCCTGCCAGGGCAGCACTGCCCCATGGCCTCAGCACCACAGCTCCAGGGCTTGGAAACCCCTCCAGGGCTCACAGGGACTCCACCCCTGCCCTGGGCAGCCTGTGAAATTGCCTCTGTGAAATTTTATTGCAAGTCCAAGCCTGTGACAACGGGTCTTCCGTTTCAGTCAATTTTGGTCGTGTCAGTCCCCTCTTTAATGTCACTTTAGATGTCACCTTATGCTTGGACACCCTTTGGGTGAAGAAAACAAGAGAGCTACAAGTTCTATAGGTCTGAGGTAATGAAGTGATGAGTAGCCAAGGGAAAACAAGTCAGAGATATTAGACAGACAAATCAATGGCAATTACAAGTGATACCAAAGGCTTTCTGAGAGGGCAAGTATAACTCAGGTCGTTTAGACCTCAATTTGCTTTTAAGGTCTTCAGTATTTAGTGAAAGAGTTGGATGGAGTTGTTATCAATAACACTTCTTATTTATGTGGCTGTGGAAACACAGATAAGACAAGTTAAAACTAAAACCCATTAGAGGTACAGGCAGCATCTTAAAGGAGAGGCTGAAAATGCCCACGGTTTGTTAAATAGATGTATGTAAGTTGGCTGTTTAATCATTTTTGGTGTGTTTTTTTGTCTGCAGGATAAATAATGGCTTGTCTTAGCTGAGTACAACTTCAGGGGTCCACTATTGAAAATTTGGCCCAGAGAGTTGTATAAAATATTTGCTTTTGCTGAAAAGCATTTTACTAAATTGCCTTTTTATGCTACATTAAAAAAAAACCACCCTTAAAAATACAAAAGTTCAGATGCCACTGACTGTGGAGACATTATAATGAAATGTATATTTTTTCCTGGGAAGTGTTGAATGTAATTTTTTTCCCCATCCATTTATCCTCTTTGTTTCAATTGTCCCCAAGATACTACTGCTGCATTATTGCTTGCAGTCGTTATTGTTCTCTGAGGGAACTAAAACAATAGCAGCACAAGGCCAGCACTGCAGGAGCTTGTCAAAATACCAATATGCTTTACATTACCCAAGTGAGGAGTGTTTAATTGGCTACAAGCACACCCTGCCCACTGCATCAGGCTCTGGGCAGCCTGGCCACCCTTAGCACCAACCATTTCTCCTCTCCAGTCTCAATCTCCCTCTTTTAGTTCCAACCATCCCAACAGGCCCTGCTCAAAAGTCCCTCCCCATCTTTCTGCCAGGCCCCTTGAAGCCCTGCCAGGCCCCAGGTCTCCCTGGAGCTTCTCCTCTGCAGGCTGAACCCCCCCCAGCTCTCCCAGCCTGGCCCAGCAGAGGGTTCCAGCCCTCCCAGCATTGCTGGGGCTCCTCTGGTCCTCCTCCAACAGCTCCCTGTCTTTCTTTAGTTAAAAAAAAGGCTTTAATCATTTATTTGCTGCCTATTGCCAGAGAACTGAGTGGAATTAACACAGGGCTCGGGGCAGCAGGTGAATTGTTCTGTTGATGGTATTTCAGTGCACGCCAAAGAGAGAAAGTGGCGTGGTAAAAGTTGATTCTTAAATAGTATAACATACACAAATAACCTCTGATTTCATCTTTCCTGACACAAAATGGGTTTTCCTTGCAATTTATATGCTGCTAACCTGCAGGCAGAGGCAGGTTCAGCAGAAGGGCTGCTCAGTGCATTAGAGCAGCACATGTCTGATCTCTTCCCAGCTTTGGGAAGAAATGTTTTAGTCTCTCAGTCTCATAACCTACTCAGCTTTTGAGTTTAGCACCCTGGGAGCTGTTAATAATCCTGTTTAGCAGGGACAGGTGTGCTGGACTCCAGCAGCACCCTTGGGTGCTAATGATGGGGAGGAATTGTTGTTTTTTTATCTGTAGAACACCATTTCCATAGGATTCTGCATGAGAAACCTCCACTGATATTTGCTGAAATTCAGCCTTTAACTGACCTTCTGCTGTCTTCATAGTAAAGAGCAAAGCAGCTGCTGCCATAATTGTAGAATATCTGGGGTTTTTTTGCAGCCCTCTGTAATGACAATTAATATTTTTGTGGCTACAGTCACTCTGACATTTGAAATTTCAGGCCAGCATTTTGTATAATATTCAAATGCAGGATTTAAGTGCATGCCCTGGGCAGTGTCCCAGCCTTTTGACATTCCCCTGAGACATCAGCAGTGTTTCCAAGTATGTCTGTCCAGGGAGGTAATGGAAAACTGACCACTGTAATAAGCTTGTTATTCTCTATTAAAACTAAAGAATTTTGGTTTCTGTGGCAAGGCTAAAGAATTTTGGTTTTTTTCCATCTTCTGGAGGAAAAAACTCTTTGTGTGTTGACCATGGAGCCTCCTGTGCTTTCTTCCCAGGCACAATCCCTTCTGACCTGTACTCTCAAGTTTCTCTTTCCTCACAGTCCCAAATTCCTGTTCTTTTGCCTCTTAGGGTATTCCAAGCCTCTAACCAAAATATCCCAAGTAATTTCTTGTTCTATCCTGAGCCTTTTTTTCTCACTGGTGATGATGCTCTGGCAGCACATGCATTGCAGCCTGACCAGGAGTGATTTCACTGGAGGAAAAAACCCCAAATCAATGGTGCTGAGACATCTCCCATCACATTTCATTTAGCACTGGTAATGGTGCAGTTTGCCAGACTCACTCTTGGAAAGAAATCTCTGTTCTGTTTGCTGAAGGGGCTTTTATTTGTGAAATAAAATACTGATTAATTTGCATTTTCCTGATAAGAAGCAAAAAAGAACTTGAATCTTAAATTGAGTTACATTAACATCTTGTTGCTCAAACTCTGCTCCCCCCAGTATTAAAAAAGCCTGATTTTCTGTGGGGTTTGGTCCTTTGTACTCTGCCCCTGTTCATCCATCAACTTTTTTTTTCCCTTTCCATCAGAAACTCTTAGCAGCTTGATCAGTTAATTCTGAAATACAACTTTAGAGTGGCATTCATAGAATCATTCTGGTTGGAAAGGACCTTGAGGATCATCAAATCCAACCTTCATCCCAACATCTCTCTCTCCACCAGCCCAGAGCCTCCAGTGCTGTCTGCTTGTTTTTAATCCCCTCCAGGGATGCTGACTCCAGCTCCTCCCTGAGCAGCCTGTTCCACTCTCTCAGTAAAGAATTTATTCCTAATATCCAATCTAAACCTCCCTTGATGCAACTTGAGGCCTTTACCTCTCATTCTATCTATATTCCTTAGCTCTCCTCACTAATTTGCTTTATCCAGTGACTCTATCCAGTTTTTTTTTCTTCTTTTTTTTCCCCCTCTGCTGATGAAATCACATATGGGAAATATAAAAGAACAGAGGTAGTTGAGATGATTGCCTTATGCTCGACCTGCTTTTTAAATGCAAATGCAGTCTAGAGCTGAAGGATAAATGCAATATCCTGGAAATTTAACTTCTCCACTACTAATATTCTCAGAGAAGCCCAGTCTGGTGCAAGAATATTCCAAGTAACCCTCAAAATCAATTGGTACAACAGGGCTACAAAAAAAAAACCCCTTTCCTGAGCACTGTGTAGATGTCTTGTGGGGAAGATACATGGGAATAAGAAAGCGTGTGTTGTAAACCAGAAAGGAAACAATTAGTTCTGTGAACACCAGACTACTGATGCTTAATTTCTTGCAGATTTATGTCTTAGAGGTGATTAACTCTGGGAATGTCCAGGTCCAACTGAAATTTCTCCTGTGACTACAGGAAAAGAAGGAAAGTGGTGTATAAAGTGCTGTATAATACGGATTTTTCTTGCATATGATATGGCACAAAGCTCACATTGAAACTTGCCCTCAGGAAAACAGTGTCAGGTTATTTTTATTATGATTATCCAGTCATCTTTTCCCATTAAATTTGTGTTGAAATTGAATTGAAAAACTGAATTTTACAATTGAAAACCCCTCTCTGCTGTTGAGCTTGAAGAAAATCCATCTGCAGGCCGCAAGGTTTGGTGAATCCAGTGTGTGCAGGTGACACAAACATTTGGCTCTTGGTTCCTCCAGAGACTGGCCTGAAAACAAAACTCTTATAAAAGGGGTAAAATGATGACAGCAGAGGATTTTCTGTTTTTTACGTAGCTCATTAGTGTGAGGTACAAGTTTATACCAATTAATCCAGTACCTTGTTGGGTGCAGAGATTCATTATAGGCCTCATTTTCTATAGTGACAGCTGAAATCCTAGTGGGAGGCCAGGAGAAAATAGGATTTTTTTTGTAGCTCCTCAAAGTGAAAAGTAGTGGAGAGAAGAATTTAACACTATTTGAAATATGAAGATGTTGGTAACTGTAGGAAAGTGTAGGAAAAATGATGTTGCTGTGGTTTAACCCCAGCTGGAAACAACTCCATGCAGCCACCCTCTTGCTTCTGCTGGGATGAGGAGAATGAGGGGAAAAAAAGTAAAACTCATGGGTTGGGATAAGAATAATTTAATAATAATAATAATAAAAATTATTATTATTATTATTATGATAATACTTATTTCTAATCTTATTATTGTTAGCTTTTTTTTCATCAGAGTAATAAGGTATTTTTTTCCACTCAGAGAAGCTGCTTTTGTAGGAAGCAGAGTTTATGTTTTATTGAAAAGCATGAAACAGAACAGTTTGTCAGGAAAAAAAAACAACTGTGCCTGTTTGTGAGATGAAAAGTGCTTGTGGTGGCAGAGGAGAAGAAACTGAATGTAGAATTTAACTTTTAAGGTAGAGTGCTGGTGATTTGAAATGTGCAATCAAGGCTGTGTAATAAACTGGTAATTGCATTAAAAAACCAGCTCTGAAGGAGGCTCAAAGCAGATAGATCTCCCCAGAAGGACCTTCTGATGGGTCTGTATTTTCACTTTATTGTTGATTATGTTCAGAAAGTGAGTTTTTCTGCCACTCAACAGCAGGCAAACAGAAAGAAAGTGAAATTGGCAGGAGTAAAATCACCTTTTCAGGTCAGGATTTGATGATACCACACACTCTGTGATCACAGGTTGAATAGTTTGCTGGATCATAGTGATAGCCTATGACATAAAAAAATACCTCCTGTATGAAAAGTTGATTTTTTTGGTTGGTTGTTGGGTTTTTTTCTAATATTGGAAGCTTTTTGTGTGTCTGAAAAGTGTTTCACACATAAGACCCTTAATGGCAATAGTGCCACGTGTCAGGGTGATGCTTGACATGGTTCTGCTTTCATGATCCAGGACGTGCCACTCAGTTTTAATGAACTCCCCAAGCAGCTTTCCCTTCAAAACACAATTGGCTTGGGGTCAAAGAATGGAATGAATTCACATTTAATTGTGATCATGTGGGGAAGAAACTGGAAACATCCTATGCTTTCTGCTTTCATTTACTCTGTGTATTATTGCAGAATACATTCAATTTCTTCTCAAGATATTTTGATCATCTTCTTGCCACCACACAATACCTGTAGCTCAAGATGTTGGGTTTTTTTAATAAAAAAATAAAATTGTTTCTGTTAAGTGAGACTTGAAAGGACAATGCAGGGAAGCTGGGCCTTTTGGGAAGGGAATCTTGGTTGGTTCATGTGGTTTAGTCCCTTCTGCTGAAGCAAATAAGAGGAATGGAGCCAAACCTAAGCTAATAAATTTTATGAAGCTCCTTTCTGCCAGTTCCAGAAGGGTTTAGGGAATGGCACCAAGCAGGGAAGAGAAGCAAAGCAGAAAGGGAGGTGATTTCAAGGAATCAAGGGAGGGGAACTGGGCAACACCAGAATGATGACTTGTGTTTGCTTTTTAACCCCCTGAAAAAAAAACTTATTTGCTGCTGGGCTAATATCCTATGTGGTTAATATTAAAAAAAAATCAGTATAAAAAACCTCAGGTGTGTGGAGGGGAAAAGGGAGGAAAAGAACAGACCTTAGTGCAGTGTTTCCCAATTTGCTGACTTTAGAATTGGGCATCTTGAGGTTTCCTTTCCTCCCTGCTCTGGAAGAATATTAAAGTTAGACATTAAATAACATTTATTTGGTGTATGCACAGGAGATAAAACACCACAAAGCTCTTAAAACCTTATATACATAGATATATAACAACATATTATATAATTAATGTGTTCACCAGTGGAAATAAAGGTAGCTAGTTCCAAGTTTAAGCTTTAGAAGATGTTTTGGGTTTTTTTTTGGCTATAAAGCTTCATTTCTCTTCACCCTGTTGCTAAAAATGATCTGTTTCATCCTTCCTAATGTTATTACCTATAAAATGAAGTGAAATCTTGAGCCAGTGAGCCATCAAATAAATACCCAAGAACAGTGAGTCTGCCAAAGAGGTTAGAGGGATGTGTCAGTTCAGCATCACTTGGTGGCTTTGTGATTGACACTGTCCCCAGTAGTTAGGCAAAAAAAGGTCTTAACTGGGATGGTTTGAGCTGGAGATGAGTGGGATGCTGGAAGTCAGGTGCCATTCAGCTGTTAGTCATGGATTTTGGAGTCCCATTCAGCTCTGCTACCATCTGCAGGCACAACACTTGTCCTGAGATGACACTGCAACGTGTGTATTTACATAATCCTGTTTGTCTATTTTTGTTGGTTTTTTTTTTTCTTTCAGACACACGATGAACCCACTGCTACAAGCTACAGCTAGCTAAACAGCTAGAAAATGCCCAAATTTGGGGCTGCCAAACCAGTTCAAGTGGAAAATTCTGACAGTGATAGCACCATGGTGGAAAAAACAACTGCAAGAAAGGTAACCAAATGCTATCTGTGGCTGTTTAGTTTCTGTGAGGGGTGTGTTCTCTCATCATTTTTGGGGCTGCAGGAGGAAGAAAAAAATGTGAATCTGTATTCTGAGAGCTCGAGGAATAAATAAGGGTGAAGTTTTTAGGTGGTTTTGAATTGACAATTAAAGCAGGGAGCAGAATGGATGCCTTTTGGTGTAATGTGCAGCTTCATTCCAAAGGGAGCTGGATGCCTTGGGTTTATTTCATGTAAGTTGGTGCAGTTTCCATATCTTACACCATGTGAAGTTTTTATACACTCATGAGAACAATGGCTCATATTTTATGTAATTTGGGTGTCTTATTCCCTTACAACAACCACATGAAATGTTTCTGAGGGCCCATGACAGAGCACAGAGCATTGAACAAACACCAGTTTCTTGCTTCTTTTTTTTGTAGCTGGGATTTTTTCCCCCCTCTCTTCAGAGGATTTGAAAGCCAAATGTTGCAGAAGAGTAACTAGGGAATCCACTTCAAAAATAATCCAGTTAATTTTTGGGTGCTGGGGAATGAAGGAATATGGGGGACTTCCTGTTGGGTGGTCTGTTCTTCAGAAGTCTTCAGTGTCTAATAACCCAGCTCTCCTCTTTTTGTCTGCTTAGTGCAATAGATGAGTTTATCTGTGCTACTAATGAGTAGCAGAATAATACCCTGTGTTGGGAATGATGAATTAGATGTTGCCCTGAGGATGGAGAATTAATTTCTCTCCCAAATCAGGTTTAAAACCATCTTCTGTGGAAGAGGAGATGGTGTGGTCAGGCTCAGAGTGGTATTGAAGTCTCTGTTCTCCAGACCACTTAATTAAGTGATATAAGACACAAAGGGATCAAAAATGAGAAAGAAATGAGAAGATTCAGCATTTAATTCTATTTGTCTTCTGAAAACATTCATAGAAAACAAGACTTTTTAGTCTCTTCCCAGTTTGTTTCAGTACAGTGAGGCAAAAGAAGTTGTTTCTGCCACTGCTTTGGAAGATAACAGTAAAATGAGGGAAGGAAATTGCCTTGATAGTAAAAGAATGAAAAAAATACTGGGTTTTCTGCTTAATTTTCTTCTGGTCCTTGTGTTGGGATATGATCAATTGTCATTCAGAACTGGGAGAGAGAGGGAAATGTCTGGTGCCTACGAGCAGCAAGAACAGAAAGGATATTGCAGTGAAAGTGGTGTTAAATACTTCATTCTTTTTACACACTCATAAATAAGTTGCATTTTATGGAGGTTTTAAGTTATTTAACAAAAAAAAAAAACAAACCCAAAACATGACTGGCTTCATAAACTTTTGACCCAGGAAAGTCTCAAAGACATAATCAACAGCTGCTCACAGTTGGAAATCAGACTTCTGGCAATTTTTTAAGCTTTTTTGTTATTAAAAAATGAATATTAAAAGAGATTAAAACAAATTACCATCTTTTGCTCACTTCTGTCCAGGCAAAAATAGTGGGTTTGCTGGAAATTGTACATCTTTAACTTTCCTTTTCCCTGTTTCTTGGCTTAAGTTGTGACTTGAAAAGCTTGAAACACATTTATTTGTAGGTTTGGGCATATAAAAATATATTAGCATATTCTTACAGTGCACATTCCTTCCCAGGATTGCAATTTAACATACAAATTGCCCTGTGATTTGAGGTTAAAATGAAATAACTAATAAAATCAAACCACTTCTGCACTCTGCCATGTGAATTTGTTCTTATTTCTGTGGCTCTTACTGAAGCAGAAATGTGGGGCATTGATCAGTGGTACCCTGGAAGTGCTGGGTTAATGGTTGGACTTGATGATCTTCAACCAAAATGATTCTGTGATTGTAGAAATAAAACAGAAATGTGAAGGGACATCAGTCCCCAACCACCCTTAAAAAAATAATCAGCATTTTTCTTCTCCAAATAAGAAGTTTTATGGCCTAAATACACAGTGAAAGACTTCCAATGGTTAATATATTAAGGGAAAAGAGAAAATAGTTGCAGGCTTTGATTTTCCTTCCATAGTTCCTTCCATGTTTAGCTCTTACTGCTTGGATGCTCTTGGCTGTTGACTGAGGAATGTAGTAAAGTTACTGCTGGTGAGACTTAATCTTTGATATTTGTCCAGTGGAAACAAATGCTGCTTATTCTGTTCTAGCAACCAGTAAATAGCTCTGAGTGTTCAGATCTTCTGAGAGCTCAAACAAATATCATTAGGAGTAACATTGCTGTTATTATCCTGAGTTTATATCAGATCTACTTTATGGTACATATATTTTAATTTCATTTGCTCCTCTTGGGAGCATAAAACACTAAGAGTGTGCACAGCAGATTGACCACTGAGGCTTTGCATGAGCTGTTTTATAAGGAAATTCTAATTTATCTGAATTTCTACTGCAGAACTCACATAGCCAAGACTCAGGATGGCAGTGATGGATACGTGGTCCAAAGGAGAAACACATTTGGGGTTGCAAGAATTCAATGTCTTCTTACAAGAGCCCAACAGTTGTGCTCAAAGCCATTGGAATGCCATGCAGAACAGGCCTCAGGATGTCATTATCTTTGATAGGCAGAAGAAGAATGCTTCTTCTCCCAGGGCTTGCTCCATCTGCTGCCTTCTGTGGCACTAGGGTGTCTCCTTTTGTCTATTGTCATCCATTGTAGCCCTAGCAAACAATAGAGCTGGAACAGGCTATCACAAAATGCTCCAGCCTGGTGTTTATTAGGCCTTCCAAGCCAGTTTTCTGCTGAACAGAGTGAAATGTGTTCCTCATCATGACACACCAGCATGGCTTTGTTGACAGAGAACATTCTTCCCTGTCCCTCCATCCTCCAGAGAGACAAGTATTCACCAGTGAGACGTGCAGACCCCAGAGTGGAATAAGCTGTACTCTGCTCTTCACAGCTGCTTGCCAGACCTTGGCTTTAAAGCCTTGCCTGCTGGAAATTCCACCCTCCTTGGGCAGCTTCTTTGGACACTTAATGAGGCTGACTGGCATCAAGTGAGATACTTTAGCAGAAGGATAAATAAGTAACTTCTGCTGGTCTCCTGGTGCAGTCTAAAGCCATTAAATAAATGTTCTCTAACTGCAGTGGACCTGGAGAGTATGGAATGCTGTTCTCTCTGCAGCAATGCTTGGTGTGTCTGAAATTAATCATGTCTTCAGGGTTTTACTTGATTAGCACACTTCCCTTTAGGTTTGGGGTTTTGGGTTTGGTTTTTTTTTTGTTTCTTTAGGTTTCCAGTCTCAGAGTGAAGTTGCTCTTGGAGCATCAATGTTTTAGTGCAGGAATTCTCCTGACACAGAAAAAACCCTTCTTTGGGTTCCACAGTCCAGCTGAAGTGCTGGGCCAAACTGTTGGGGTTTGCAGAGGCTTCTTTCAAGGAGTTTTCTCACTAACCTGCTGGTTTTTACAGACCCTGACCTCCCACCTTGGCAAAGTGATCAAAAAGAAGCTGATTTTCTGCTCCTCTGGGTTTTTGTTTATTGTGAAATACATTTTACAAGCCAAACCCACCAGATTTATACCACTAAAAATTCCAAATCACTCATAGCTAATTTTGTTCTAAATTTGATAGCAGTTAAAAAAAGCTCCTTTCATAGATTTTGTTGAGTTTTTCATACATTTTGCTTTAGCAAATGAAACCCTACACTATTATCTTTGCTGCAATAGGAAGGGAGCTCTGCATGGATGGAGTACAGGGTGGGGGTGGAGGCAGGGGAGGGTTGTTAGAGGCATTTTTGTTGTTGCTGTTCCCAGTATGAATTGCAGTGTGGGCTTTTAATTTGCTTTTAATGTGATTATGATGTTACAGTCAGGGAAAGAAACAGGGATCGTCCTTAAGACTTAGCCAATTCTTGTCTAGTTTTTGCTTATTAATCAAAGCTTTAATAGTGAATCACAGTTCTACCTCTGGAAGTAGGAATAACACAACAGATATTACTTTTTAAAAGCAGGGAATGCCACTGATTGCTTGTAGTGAGGTTGATTGCAAAGGTTTTAATGAACTGATGTGAAAATGCCCATCCTTCCCACACACACCTGGATTCTCACCTTCTAAGACTATTCAGCTTGATGCAATAAAATTACTTAGCCTGCTTTTTATTCCTATTAGAGCAAGGACAAGATTGCATCCTACAGCAAAACTCCAAAAGTGGATAGGAGTGATTTGGGGAAGGAGATGAAAGAAAAGTCTTCCATGAAACGTAAACTTCCTTTTACTATTAGTCCATCTCGAAATGAAGATCACAACTCAGACACAGGTCAGAACCTTTTGATTTCCTTAACTACTTACTTGTTGGTAAAATAAGTCTGAATTTAATGAATTGTGTATGGTTTTATGTTGATAATACTTTTTTTTTTCCCTATAAAAGGATGCCAAGGGTGCAAGTTGCTTGCTTGCTTCTGTTTGTTGCCTCTCAGGTAGATTGTTGCCTCTCAGGCTGATTAGTGCCTCTCAGGTTGATAGGCTTTCATCCTCTCATTAGTTAATTTACATCTCCTAATCTCAATCTTTTGCTTCTGTTTCAGTGATAAATCTTGCTTTTTCCTTGTCATTTCTAGAGATTCATTTATTTAACTAAGCAGACTGATGAAGAGACATGGAAATTGTTGATTTGAAATGTGGCTCTACAGGCTTCTAGTTTTTTGGGGAGAGAAAGAGGGAAAGATTGATAAATGTGCTGCCCTCCATATAAAAAAAAGAGGTTGATTGTGTTCTGAACTCATGAAACAAGCCACGGAGGGTGAAATTCTCCAGTTTAAGCTCCTGTTAGATATTCAGGATGTGTTTTCTGCAAAGGCTGGCAGTTCTACCTACCTTAAGCATATTCTATTAGAAGTGATTTCAAGACTTCAAAATACTATTCTTAACATGACTCTTTAAATTGAGGCTTAATGAAATGTGGAATGGCACAGTTAGGAACCTCAAAGGTAGTTAAGCTTCTAATTTCTAATTTTATTAGTATTTGTCCCTCTGCAGACATTTGGTGAATTTTGCCACAGTGAAATCTTCTGGTTTAAGTTGTTCTGCTTTTGCAGATGACAGGTTTTGTTTTTCTTTTTATTTTAATCATAAAGGTTGCCATTTAGGAAAGGAAACTGGGAGACCAATATAACCACAGGGACAGTAATAAAAACAAAATCCCCACCCTCACTCCCTACTTTGACTTAGCTTAATGGCATTTCCACTTTTTTTTTTTTTCTTTTTTTTTTTTTTAGCATGGCCCAAAATAGTGAGATTAACTAAACGAGATGAACTCATCAGCTGGTTACTGGTCACAGTAAGAATAAGATTAAATAACTTGTTACACAAAAAGATCAAAAGATCAGTGTGGCAACAAGGCTTATTTAACTAATAGCAACAAGCCCCAACCAAGCCTCAAGTAATTCCCAGCTAAACTTCAGCTTCTTTAGTGTGGCCCAGTCCTACAGCTTTCCCCACTTTCATTTAATTCATAGAATCATAGACTGATAGGGGATGGAAGGCAGCTCTGGAGGTGATGGAGTCCAACCCCCTGTCCCAACAGGGGTACCCAGGGCAGCCCACACAGGAACAGAGCCAGGGGGGGGTGGAATCTCTCCAGAGGAGACTCCACAGCCTCTCTGGGCTGTGGACCCTGTAGACCTTTTCCAGTAGAT
>JANHGL010019669.1:4961-19901 GCA_024611195.1 Ceyx melanurus
GCTCTCTGAATGCTGCTGGGATGTGCTGTGGATTTGAGTGAAGGTCTGTACAGGAGGGGAAGAATTAACTATTGAAAAAATGTAGCGAGAAATTTTAGAAAGTACTCAGATGCAGTTTATAAGGATTGCTTCAGGAGTCATTGTTAAGCTTAAGATAAAGATGGACAAATAGACCTTCCACATATGCCTGTACCTCACAGTTAAGGCTTTTAAAATACAACCAAAGCTATTAAGCAGAACAATTCAATAGACATGGCCTGTAATCTCTTTAATCTTTTTCCAACATGACCTATTATTTGTATCACCTAATCCCACATTAATATTTTAATACACTTTGTATGTTAGTGTAAAGTCAGCATATGCCAGTGTAAAGTCAGCAGCAGGGTCCAATCCAGGGTTTTACAGGATTTTTCACCTCTTTATTGTTGTGGTATTGCTTCCTATTTGAAAAATAATCCCTATTTTTAAAAATGCTGCACACATTCTTTCAGAACAGTTTAGTTTAGAATGCTACTGAAATTACTGACTGGGGAGCCCAACTTATTTTTCTGAGGTGACTACTGGTGAAGATTTCCCAACGGTTGAGGTCTGTAGAGGTATGTAGATGAGAACAAACATTACAAGGTGCAGATTACATTAAATGGGTGAGTCTTAGTCTCCCAAACCCATCAGGGAGACCATGACATCAAATCATACAGCAGGGTGGCACTAGAGCTGCATAATATACACCAGGAGTCTGAACAAGTTGGTGGACAGCACACAGCACAGCTGTGCTTTCAAGCCTCTGTTCCACTTCTGTATGTCCACTCTAACTATAAAAGCAGCAGTTGAACAGAGACTCAATTTTATGCAGCCATATAATAGCCAGAAGACTAAATGTCCTTGTGCCCTTCTAGTATCCATGAAGAATTCATTTCATTAAGCCTACCAGACATTACTTCACATGAATGAAACAAAAAATATTCATCAAGTATATTTTTGCAGAAAAAGACTGTTGTAGCTAAACCACTTTACCATGATATTTCATCATTTTTAAGAAAAAATCCCATATTCTAAAATTAAATACATATGAAAAGAAGTACTTAATATAATTTTAAAAATCATAATGGAAATAAACATCTCATGCTGTACTTTTTGTTCCTATTTTATTTGTTCTAAATTAGTCACCCTTTTTAGTGTAACACAAAAAGATTGCTCTTTGCCATTAAAAACAAGAATGAATATTTTTTTACTATACAGCATAACCCTATTCACAAGACAAGGTTCTAAGGGTAGATATTAAATATTTGAGACAATCATTTTTTCACAACTCAAATGTCTCTTCAAAACATGAAAATGTGGATGAAATCTATATGGTTACATCCAAAGATGAATGAGTACCTAGAAATAGATAAATGAGGCTGCAAATTATTTCAGAGATTTTTGTAAATCTGAATGATTTTATGCTCAAAGAAAGAAGATCCCTATGCAGCAGATTCTTCATTTCTAAGTAATGTAGAATCAATTTTCCTGAGCCGGAAGGGAGCCATGAGGATTATCTAGTCCATATCCTGATTCCATGCAGATCTGTCTAGAAGTTAAAGCATATACTTAAGAGCATTGCTCAAACACTTGGCCACCAGTCAGATGTTACTGCTTTTACTACAACTCCACGAGCCTGACTTTTCCACCTGTTGTTTACTCATTGTGTTGTGGGAGACGATTGTATCAGAAGCTTGCTAAGATGTGCTGTTCTTAACACTTGATTAGTGTTTTGTATTAAAAAAAAATCATAATGTATATAATTTGATTTACTATTTAATGAGAAATGCCAATAACAAAATAATTTATTTTTTTTTTTAAATGTAAAATAGCACAACAACCTTTTCAGTGAAAAAAACCCAAACCACCAAATAAACATGTGTAAGGCTTACTTTCCAATAAATACTATCTGGTATTCTTAACCTGTTTATGCCCTTTTTGCCTGAATACTAAGAGATTAGCTGTCTACCACAGGTTATCCAAGTAAGCAATTGTTCTTTCAAATGAATAGATAGCATTTGAAACACTGTCTAGAGGCCTGTGGGAGAGCTCTTTAAGAGAGTAGAAGTGTAATCCATACTATTTTTTCCTGAGCAAATGCATATCATTCAGTCAGTGGATAACAGAGACTGTAAATGTATTCAGTCTTCATATTCCTGCAGCACAAAAATGTAAATATTGAGAGAAGTTGATGTGGAAACATGATTTAATTCATCCTCTATTTAAGACATCCAGGTGTGAAATGAGTAACAGTGCATTATAGTTAATGATCTCACTGCATTATAGGAGTTCCCTCAGTAGGAAAAGGGTCATTCTGTTTTACTTCTTGAGATAAAAGCTGTCCAAAGACTTCAGAAAAGGAAGTTTAAATGTAGCCAGGGAGAAATACAAGTAAAGTACTTTAAAGCAAATACAATGAATCTGTAATCATTCAGTTGAGAAATAAAATCTCTTCACTGCAGCTCTTCAATTAAAAAAAGGAGGTTTTGCTTCTATTTTAAAGGGCTTTTAAGCATTGTTAATATTATTATTGTTATATTCTATTATTTCTATCATATGTTTCTTATCTCTCTGTTTCTGTTATTAGAATGCAAAACTTTTTTTTTTTTCTGACATAAATTCTTTTTTACCACACATCACTGAACGTGGCCATGCAATGTGGCTCTTGCTTGGTTTTTCATCAATGCCCCACAATTGGACTTTGTCCTTTCTCCAAGGCTAAAGACACCTAACAGACTTTTGAAGTTTCTGTTTGGTTTTTCTTCTCTGCTTTGGGGTTCTGTACAAAGAAGTTGCCCCTCTGGGGATTATTTTAACAATTAATAATATAGATCTTTTACATCTGTGTGCTCTTTTTTTATTTGATAAGAATTAGCAAGCATTAGGCCTGATCTATAAACTTCTATTGCCCTTTGTGCATGGCAGCAGCCCTATTAAAACTTCACACAAAGAGGGAGAAAGAGAGGTGCAAACCTGTTGTACAGTTGACCCACTGTGAGATCCTGTGCCACAAGATAAAACTCTCTTCTTAGCTGATAGCTAATAGCTTCCTATTTATACTCTTGCATAAGTAGTGAAGAGGAAATTTGTGTTCATACTTATTCTGTTGATACCTATGGTTTGAGTTATGCAATGCTATTTCCTCAAGGCTTGCCTCAAGGCACAGAATATGACAAGATTAACTGTGATTCATTAAGTGTCTTTTCCAGAATTAGCTTTAAAACCAAAACCAACACCAAAAAAAAAAACCCTTAAAAAAAAAAAAACTTTCCCATAATTTGCTTAGCTATATGTTTTATTATTAACAAAGAAAGTATATAATAAACATGACTGGCTACCCTTAATGTCTCCTACTTTTCTAAATTTTTTTCCAGCTTTTCTTATTCAAATCGTGTATCCATTTAATCCTTTTCTTTTCTCTAAAGATTCTCTTTTCCTCAAGACTTTTAAAGATTATAAAATCTCCCCATAGAGAACGGATCTCTCTCAAATCTCCCTGTGAATCTCTCTATAAAGCTGTTTTGCTGGAGTGCTGAAAGCACTACTCAAAGAAAGAGTATATTGCTATGTTTCATTTCCTCTCCTTTCCTTGCATGCCCAAGTTTACAGTTTCTACATCCCACCAAGCTTCCCACCAACTGTTTAGATTGTCTGCTTTTTTTTTGTTCTAGGAGATTGCACAACTAATTATAAACTGTCAAGCTCGTTCATGTTTAAAACTAGTTGTAGGTTTGAATGAGCTTGATATTTTAAGCAGAAATTATGTCTACTTACAGAAGGACTTTCATAAAATAACATGAAAGAGCTATCATTTTAGTTGTTAAATTTTACTTTTAATTTCCAATCCTTTCCTCAAAGTTGTCTGTTCTTCAGGTCCTACCAACAAAAACAGAGCTATGAACAGGTAATGAAACAACACACACAAAGAGTCTCAAAGCATGCAGCTTAAAAGTTCATGCAGGATTTGATTGCAACTGGCTTTACCTGAACTTATTTTGGAAGCTGCTATTTCCATCCATTTCAGAGCACCGTTTTACAGTTGTTAATAATTTCACCTCAGTAAAATAGAAATGCTAACCTCAGAGGTGTCTATAGAGACATAGCACTGACACTGCTACGCTAATTACATGAACACCTGCCAGGCAAACAATTTTGCAGATCCTCATGCTGATTTGGTGTCACACACCCTTCAACAATAAGCAGCAGAGTAAAAAAAATGTCTTAGTTCTCCAGAAAATAGCAAAGTTCTGGTGTAAGGGTATTCTAATTCGAAGTAGAATTGTAAATATACTTGAAAGCTGTTACCTGCAACATTTTGATAAATGAAAAGGTGCTCTGAGACAGAGCTTTAGCTCGTCTGATGGCCTTAGAAATGTTCTTTCTGGATTGATCAGCACAGAGGGCTGACTTTTACTTTAAGAAAGATTTGGGAATCAGAGCTAATCAGCCTGACAAATGCATCTTTTATGGGGAAAATATCTTGCCTGTATTTCTGTACTTTCATCCTTTAATTCCAGCTCAGCTGATTAGTCTATAAAACACTGGAGTGTCATCTTTTATTTATTAGAAAAAAACTCTAGGTTCTGGTTAAAGCTTTAACTTTCTTAAACAAAGAGATGTATGCCCTGGTGCTAAGCTGTGAGTATTTAGATTACAACAGTCTAGATCAACATATAAATATTATATTAATATATATAATAAAGACATTTTAACAATAGATAAAATAATCATGAGGAGACTGAAGTATAGAGTTGTGAAGGAAATACTGACAGCAGTTAAGCTTTTCTGAAATGTACAGTAGGAATTTCCCTCACATAAAGGAAGTCAGAGACACCAGGAGCTGTTGAGCTTCCAGAAGAGAAGATTGAGAGGGGATCCTAGCAACACATCAATATCTAAAGGGTGAAGCATAAGAGGATGGAGCAGGACTCTTTTCAGTGGTGGCCAGTAATATGACAAGGGGCAAAGGCACAAAGTGGAACATGGAAAGTTCCACCTCAACATCAGGAAAAACTTGTTTGCTGTGAGGGTGTCGGAGCCTGTCCCAGGATGCCCAGAGAGGTTGTGGAGTCTCCTTCTCTGGAGAGATTCCAACCCCACCTGGACACTGAGTTGCTGGGCCCCCTGTTCTTGGCGACCCCACTGGAGCAGGTGGGTGGCACTAGAGTATCTCTAGAGGGCCCTTCCAAGCCCAACCATTCTGTGGTTCAGTGAATGGCATATCAAAGGGGTGGCCCCTGCATAGCTGATAGCTTACCAAGCAGCAGATCTAGTGACAATTCAAAACTGAGCTTGAAACTGCACCCTTTAGCACTGCCCTTTCCAGTCACTGCTTTTGCTCTGCTATTAATAATGTTAATGTTGTTAATTTAGTTCACTGTGTTTTCAGAGATCCCACCTGTTTTGACACATAGGAAATCTCTTCTGCCATCATCCACATATACAGTACTTTTCTCTCACAAGTTATATATTGCACTTCACAGTATTCAGAAGCTTCATTTCAAACCAGGGTCCTGGGAATTAAGAGCAGCAAGTATTGACTCATCCTTTTGAGAAGGCTGGCAAACCACTGTTCCTTACCTAGTGAGCTGCTGACCCTTTATATCAGAGCAATGCATAGAAGTGTTGATAAAATGAATTGATTCGTGAAACAATCAGTTCCATCATTTTGCTGCAGCAAATTCAAACAGGACAAAAACTATTATCTTTCAGATAGGCAGCCAGAACATTTTTACCACAGCATGAGATCTTGTTTTTTTCTGGCTTCATTGAGGGAGATGAAAAGAGACAACTAAAATCTAAATGTTTACAGTAGTATTACAGTGTTAAGAAGCAGTGTGAGACAAAGGACTTGAAAATTAAATATATTTTGAAAACTGAGAGGTACGTCCATCTTTTTTCAAAAGGTATAAGACTGGCTTTACATACGGAAAAAAAATGAAAGAAAATTTGCTAAGATACTAGACAAACCTATGGTACCAATGTATTTTGAGTGCAACATGCAGTTCTGGTCCTCACATCACTAAAAATTATGTAGCAGAATCACAAAATTCAGAGCAACATGTAAAACCAGAACCATGAAACAACTTTCACATAAGGAATAACTTATTAAAGTACAGCTAAAACCATGTGTGGTAGGGACGTGCAAAACTGTGAGTATCAGGGGAAAAGAAAATGCTTATTCATTATTTCTTCTAGTACAGGACATATGAGCAACATGTGAAAACAACAAACTCAAGACAATATCCAAAAAAGAAGAGCTTCTTATGTGGGGTGGAGATCAACTGTGGAACTGTGGATGAATTGAGTTTTTACAGCAGAATTTGTACAAAATGATGGGGAAAATCCATAAAGAAACATCAAATAAGAACATCATCCTCTCAGGAAGTTCCATATGACACTTTGGGCAGCACCCAGGCATTTGTCACTGCCTGTTGGAGACAGGACTGATGCAAGATGTAGTATTCAGCCCAGTATGGTCATTCCTACTTTCTTCTGTTGAATTACAGAAGCAATTTTGAGTAGCTGAAACTTTATTAGTATTATTTATATGTCAAGTATATTTAAACACATTTTTCACGTGAATTCTACATCAGTGTAGGAAAAGAATAATGCTCTAAAGCTCGACAGCACCCTCCTCCTTGTGAGGAGTTACATTAAGTCAGTGGGATCATTTCTGCATAAAATGAATGGAAGCAAAATGTAAAGTTACTCCAAATATTAAAAAATAGAAACCATCACACACACAAAGAAAAAAAAAAAGTCACAGCAATCAAATAAATTGTTCCTAATTTAGTAGACTTCCAGTAGGAGAGCTTCCTAATATATGTAAATGCCATTGTCATTGAATGCCTGGGGAAGCTGAAATGGCAGAAAGAGCCTGTTGTCAATGAAGCAGGAAAATGCTGAACTTGATTTAAAACAAACTGGTCAAAAATGGGTCATGTAAAAACAAGTGATTGCCAAATAGGTTAAAAACTATTACATCCTATACTCCACACCTCATTAGAAGGTTATTCATCAGAATAAAGAATGTCATTCTTTATCCATATGAATATTTAGCCCTGTGATTAGCAACTTGCAAATGGGATGGACATATAAAAATCTTATTTATTTAGCATATTTACATTTTTAGATGTTACAGAATAGACTTTGTTTTCAATTACCTTCACAATTACTTATATGTACTTCTCTGCTCACTGTTTAAAAAACCCTAAGGCTACCCAAAAACAGTGTAAAATGTTCTTCACTTCATTCGATGAGCTTTAACAGAAACCAATGCATTTTAACTGAATTTTTGTTTATCTGAAGCAGCACATTTTAATGAAATCAATACATTCTTGCTGAAAGCCTCATGAATCCATTGGAAAGAATACATTTTTACTGAAACCAATATGCCGTTTTATAATGTCTGTATGTTTTAGTGAAAGCATGGCAATACATTTTAGCTGAAACCAATATGTTTCTCCAGGGCTGATATCAAAGAAACCATATTTTACGGTGAAACCAATGCATTCTTACTGAAACTAATATTCCATATTCTGGAGCCAACATTGTCAAACTAAATGAAAGCTATGTTTTGTTTTACTGAAGAAATTACATACTTTCAAGATTATCTTAAAACAAGGAGTTTTGCAAAGCTCATATTTTAGTATGTACATAAAATAAGAAGCAGATGATAAGAAGTCATTCCTAGATAGATCTATCTCCTTGGTTTTACATTTTATGTAGTCTTGCAACATATATATATATATTCTAATAAATGAGTAAAGATATAGATAGGAGTTTATTTTCATACTCAATAGAGTTTCACTAAATCTTTTTTTCCACTTCGTATGCAAACTGACTTAAAATAAGGCAGCATTATGGGTGATTTACACTTCAGAGCAGAGGAACAGAACAGTGGTTAATGATTTTATTGTAGACTACATGTGATTTATTATGCAGGAATTTTTTGTAAGAATTGTTTTCAGTACATTAGTTTTGGTATTTTTCTTGACATTTTGACTCAACATGTGCTGATCTGTATTACTTAGAAATATTTTGAGTAGTCTGGTACATGTAGCTAATGATTTGTGATCCTTCTAAGTGTTTTAATTGATGCAATTAATGTGAATTAAAAGGCTCAATCTGAACTTCAACAGCTGAAGAAATGCATAATCTGCTTAAAATTTAGACACAGTTTTTATTTCTTTATATTTACAACATAAAGTAGGCAGAGCAATAAAGCCAACAATACAGTGACTTTCAGTAAAACTGTTTCAGCATTACATGACAGCACAGAACCACAGAAAACAAAAAGGGCTAATTTTATACAATTACTGTCCTCACCACAGGCACATCAAAATATTATTTTCAGTTAAACCAAATATAGCATCACTTCCTAATGAGAAACCAATTATGATGAAAGATTAAAGGAAATTAACATTGCTCAGCAAACTAAAAAATGGTGTGGCTACAATGTGCTATGAGCTAGAAGTCCAGAACTTCTAAATCTGATCATTTGTAAACTGAAGAGGGCAAAGGATTTCCCTAAATCCCATAGCAAATATATTGAAATTCCTCAGTATTAATGAGCTCAGAGCTGTAACTGATTTAAGATGAGCTCAGAGCTGTAACTGAGTTAATATGACCCCAACTGAGGAAATATTAGAGTCTTTTCCATTACAGTATCTACTTCTGACCCCACTGTTCATGGGTTCCTAGCCAAAACACCAAAGACATTAGCAAGCAACACAGAGCACTCCCAATTCATCAACTCCAGTTCATCATTTCTATCTGTGCAGATGGGATCCCAATATTACAAGGACTAAGGAAAACACAGCAAAGCCATAGCAAAGTTTATTTTGCCAAGCTTGCTGGTTAACAGAGCTGACCTACTTACAACCCTTATGAAAACAAAATGGATATTTTATCTCTGAACTTATGCCTAATGACATCTTAAAAAAATTTCTTTCCCCACTAATGATTGAAAAATAATTAATAAAATGTAAATGCAATGGAAAGTCAGAGGGAAAATGCAATATGGAGAAAAATATATAGTCTATTACAATGATTAGCATAGAAAAGGGTAGTCTATAATCCTACTGCAGCTGCTCACTGGATGGTTTTCTTCATGTACAATTGGTTGCCTTGGGGGTGACTGATCCACTTCCAGAAAGTATAATCATTGGTTTCCAAAGAATCTAAAAGACAAAGTGTAACAAGACCATGCACTATACTAGTATTGGATTTTACCTCTCATTATTTAGACCCCTCTAGCAATTTTCCCTTAATAAGTTCCTATAGTGCTTTGCCGGATTCTTTTTTTTTTTTTCTATTACATATTTTATTCTTCCAAATTAACATGGTCCACTCATCTTGACATGACTTCTACACCCCCTCTTTCTAATTACTGGTCTTCATGTCATACCACTTCTTGCAAGTATTATAGAATAAGTGTCGTTCTTATATTTACTTTGGAATCCCACACAATGAGGAAGGATAGTGTTAGTTGCCCAACTTCATCCTTTTCTATTCCATTATTACAATATACTTGATTTTAAAAAGGAATTAGTTAGACTTGGAATATATCTTAACATAAATAACTATACACCAGATAATTGTAGCTGAACTAAAACCAAAACAGAAAAGAATTTCAGTAGTCTTTGAATCTCAGGTATCAACTGCAAGTTTTCATGATCACAGAAACAAACAGGATTAAAATTAATGGTTGATCTTAAAAGCATTTGATAGCAACTGCAACAAACTGGGAGTCTGGTTTCCAAAATTGCATTATGCATATGTGCAATGTTTATGTTTTGTTGTGTTGACAGTCAAAGAAGATTCAGTCTTGGTTGATCAAGCATAGTATGTATGGACATATTATATATTAATGGCTATATATTAACTCATTATAAAGATCATTAAAAGGACATACAGTCACAGCCTCCTTTCCTCATTTTAACAATCTCAACAAAATCAAAAAGATATAGGAAAAAGTCACAGGATCCATTTACACCTTCAGGAACTTGCCCTCGAGTTAAAGGTTCGAGTGTATTGTGCATAATGACCTGAAGATTAGAGGGGACTTGATCATGGTCCTTAAAAGTTGACTCAAAGAACAAGAACAAACCAAGAAGTAAGGAGAGTCAGACACATGAAACGTGTGAAATTAAGCATGAAATGAAGGACTGGAGGAATATTCCAGTGAAATGCAATTAATGCCTGAAACAGTTAATCTAGGACTCTGGTTCTGTGTGTTTTGAAGTCTTTCATCTGACTCCGTCTTGACAGGGAGAATGGAAGTGATGGAAATATTTCTGTCTTCAGGTTTCAGGCTATTTTACACAAAAAATCAGTTTAGCACACATACTTATTTCTCTTGCTGATGACAAAAATCAACACAATTCCATAAAATACACTTCTTAAGAATTATTATAAAACACTATTAAGAGTCAGAAAAAGAAACACTATAGAGCAATATTTCAGACACAACTGGATATAATGAAGTAGGAGTGAAATTCAGGATCCAGTTTGTTTCCTGTTGCATTAAATTTAACATTTCACTTTGAAAATGTTTTACTATATTTACTTAAAAGACAGTAATTAGACTTCTAGTTCTATTTTTTTTTAAAGCATGGTTGTCATTTAGGGTTGTGTTTCTGAAGTTAATAAAAGGAAAAACAAAAGTAAAAGATGCAGGAAACCTTCCCTAACTTATTACACATAGAAGTAGACTGACCTTGTTCAGCAGCAGCTTATAACAGCTACACCTGAAGCTCCTTAACTGTAAGTGCTCTTCCAGATTCTGATCTTATTCACACTACTTACTTTCCTACCATTAATTACAATTACTTTACTGTTTGATGCTCACAATGATCCTCCTCCCAAATTCCAATTATTTTTAAGAGACGGAAATTTCACTTGTCCTTTCTCTTCTGCATTTTCCTTCTACCGACTGTTATAGCATTCTGATCCAAATGAAAATATAAACTATTTATTCTTAAATAGTTCATTCCTAGTTCAATTATAAAAATACCTTATCGGAAAAAAATGGAGAAAATAAGAGTAAAAAAAACCCACCAACTATCATCATCTTCATAAAGGAGATGATCCCTTCACATGGTTTTCTATGTCAACCAGTATCACAGTCCTTTCCTTCATTAGTTTTCTTATTTATGCCATATCTAGCCTCAAAAACATTATCTTCTTTTGTTTCTGCCCCCAAAAGGCCTTTCCTTACTGATGACTAGTAAGACACAACACTGTCTGAGAACAGTAGCTCCCAAAAATCTTAGTTAAGTAATTACTTAGTTAAATAATTCAGTAGTATCAGTGCTAATAGATTGCTTTGCAGAGATTACATTCAAGGTAAAGGTCGTGTGATGGAAAAAAGCATGGATAATAGAAGTAAAGGAAATAGTCACACCTCAGATGAATCTGTGAATTATTTCTGCAAATACAGTTTATGGGCCTGCACTTGAATGGATAAATACATTGTACAGATATGGCTGACTGAAGTCTTACAAAGAAAGGCAATGTCACAGTGTAGGAAACCCTGTTTTTAGATTACAAAGACACAAAAAAAAACCCTGCTGCTTATGAGCAAATGAAGCAACTTCTGTGTTATGAAGCATGTAGATTTGGCAGTTATCTGACAGACAAAACAAAAGAAAACATTGCTAGCTGTAAAAATACCTCAAGCACTACAAACACAGAGTTTGAGATCTAAATGAACTACCACCTCTAATAACAATGAGCTGAGCTTTATTAAAAATACAGATTATTTCATATCCCACAGAGTCATTTATATTGAAGCACTAGTACTGTAAGAGCTATCTCCTCCTAGAAGAATTGCTTCAAATACTCAGCTTGTTCACTTGGTAAAATGAACATGTTTAGGTATGTTTAGAGTTGCTCTGATAAGACAGAACAGCCTTTGTCAATAATTAAAATATCTTTTAAAGGGTAAATGTAACTCTCCTTAATATCACTGAAAATATTTACATCATTTCTGAAAGTCCTGTATGCAGGCACAAGTGATTTACATTATCTTCTTCCTCTTAATTTCTGAAGGATATTCTACAGAAAAAAAAAAAAAAAGACACAAGGCATTGTGTCCCATGTGCTACATTGAGAATTCTCTGACATTTCCCATTCACAGAAATTGTCCCCAGTCGAAACTCACTTTTCAGATATTTCATCCCTGTATAATGTCATCTGAATGCTTCTAAGGCTCAGAAAAATTTTCTAGCTGGCAAAGCCTAGTGACAAATCAATGGTTTCCATTTTGTTGTTGACATGCCTGACAGGGTATTTGACTATTGGTTGTCAGATTCTTTTTAGACTGGATTTATTGATCAAGTCCATCCAGAACATTTAAAACCTTCCCTTGTGCTTTGAGGTATATAGAAAATGTCTTACTGCTCAAGGTTCCACATAAGCTGAGTTATCCATTTTCACTTATCATTAGTGTCCTTACTGGCAGCTGTATGGTAATCATGTCTCTTTTCTTCCTTTCAGCTAACTTCTGTCAAATATCCTTTCTCATACCTATACACATAAAATATTCTCACAAGGGCTTGGCAAAATGTTCTGAACAATGTAGTTGTGGCTGCTGTTAGTAATTGTCTTGTATGGACCTTTCTAATATGTCCTGTAGAACTAAGAATGTTGCTCGAAGAATAAAGAAATGGACTGACAGTCCTTGATTTGCTCTTTTCCACATTCATTCACAGGTTTTGTTGGGGATAAAATTGTATGCTTTTTCTCACTACAGAGGAGAATCTGGGATGCTTTTGACATCCCAGCCCTCTGGTGTTTACATTTTATGTTAGATGTGTTGCTTACCCAACTCTGTTATTCTTTAAACACATGGTAAGCTGCTGCGTGTCAGTCACACCACTAGTCAGTGAAGTGGCAGTGCCAGTCAGTCCTGTATCCAACGTATCACTTGTTTATTGTGGGTTGTCATGGAAAGATCTGGACCTGTAGCAAACATCTATATCTTTTATGCTTTATCTGCTTGATGAGGTATTTCACAAAATGATCAGAATTTCCAGTAACCATCTCTACTCCTGCAACACGTATGTAATCAATAGGACCCTGAAGTACAACGTGTCATACAATGTCATCAATCCACTGGTGTGTGGCCTGAGATTTCCTGTATCAGCACATCCATCACTTCTTCACAAGAGTTAGGGGTGGCAGGGAGGCACTTGGCCTCCCTGCCTTTAGGACTATATGCATGTCCTTACTGTTCTGTAACTTATGTCTGTCTTGGCAGTCTTTGACAAAGATGAATTCAAATGCTTCTGTGTCCTGATTTATTTCCAGAGGCACATACAGGTCTGGTGCCAGTGGAAGGCTCATGCAGAGTGTGTATCAGAGGAGCTGGATCATTCCTTGTTCTCAGCTAGAATTAAATCAGATTTCAATTTTTTTCAGTCCTCCAGAAAATAATGAATATACTTTATACATCTTTAGGAACTAACACTGGCTTTTCCCAGACATTTGTAAGAGTAAAATTTGTTTTTCTGAGTCTTCACAGAAAACAAATAAACATGTACCATGACAAAGCAGATTCTGTGGTAAATTCACATGATTGCTTACAAAATGGTGCAGTTTACTTGGCTTCACTCTTTATTTTAATGATCCCACCAGAATTTTCACTTGAAAAGTAAACACAGTAACAACAGCTAGGGAAAGAATAGTCTCAGTTGCAGTTCAGCCCCACTATGATGCCTCTCTCTTGGTCGTTTACCTTCCCTTGTAGTAGGAACTAAAGTCAGAGATGTCTGCGGAAGTAAAAAATACTGAATCCACAAAAGCTACACTCACTTATGTGTCTTTGCATTGTAAAAGGATAATGAAAGAAGTGAGCAATTTCCCCCTTCCTCTCCCATCAATCCACTCACCTGTGGGAGGAAAGGTGAACTAGTACTTTTGTGGCCTTGGTGCCACCCAAAAGAGGTTATGCAGCTTTAAGACAACTCAGAGTGCAAATAAAATGATATTGTTTTCACCTTGTGTATATTTTTACTGCACAAGTTGAGATATTGAGTTTTTCTGGGTGACAGCTTTATAGCTGTGCATACCCTATTCTTGGTCATGAGTCCTTTGGAAGCTGCCCTGATGTAAAGCACCCTTCCTGAGGATGCTCATCCTACTCAATATCTCTTCAGTTCACAATGACACATTTGCTGAAGTAGCAGACAATGGAAAATCTTAGTACAAACTTCATATTATTCTTCACATTTCCTATCCATCACTAAAGAATTCTTTTCCTTAAGAGTCATAAATGATCCTCGACAGTGCTGTTGTGTTGCATAGACAAAAAGACATAAACTTGACCCGCTAAAAAAATTCTCAGTAAATAAAAAATCTGTTAACAAAAATTAAAAACAAAAATTACAGCTTTGCCCTTTGACTATCAAAGCTTTTTATATGCATATATGTATATATACACATAGCAAATAAATACATAAAAATACATACGTGTACCCATACATAAGTGTACATATATCTACATCTAGAGAGACACATGCTGAAAATACGTATCTAAGACTCAGATATTATTTTTTTAACATTAGTGGGATACAGTGTAAAAAAATAAGTGTGAGTATATGATGTCTCTGTGATGCTGCCTCTCAAATGTGGAGTCTCCATCTCTGGAGACACTTAAGAGCCGCCTGGATCTGTTCCTGGGTGATCCTGCTCTGGCAGGGGGGTTGGACTAGATGATCTTCTAGGTCCCTTCCAACTACTAACATTCTGTGATTCTGTGAATTGCTAGGCCTGTTCTGCTAATCTATGACACTGTGCCAAGTAAAGGCATTACAGAAATGCAGGGAAAAAAAATTAAAATAAAGCGATAGAGTCTGATGGTTTATTAATTGCTTATTTTTTTTTGTCTATAAAAATATTTAGAATAAATTT
>JANHGL010019671.1:0-16650 GCA_024611195.1 Ceyx melanurus
TGCTGCTCTGTACCGCTGTTACTGGCTCCTGCTCCCCTGGCAGCAAACGGCACCGTGGAGATCCAGGCACTGGGGATGCCACCCTACCCACCCATGGAGGTAAGGCCAGGGGCTCTCCACGAGGCTCTGTCCTTCTGGGCCTCTGCTGCAAGCAAGGCAGCTTGGGAGTCACCTGTACTAGAAACATGGAATTAGAGCCTTGGAGATGTGTTATTTGACAATGATGATTTCCTCTGGAAGGTGGTACTGAACAGAAGGATGTCAGCAAGATGATGGGGATTCTGAGAACAAAAGAAACAGTTAAGAGGGATGAAGAGCTTGGCTGTCACACATAATGGAGACCTGTATGTCTGCTGTGGTTGAGGGATACCCGCAGGTGTTGGGAGTGGGAGGGAGCTGAGGTGAAGGGCTCACCTGCCAGTGAGGTAGAGAGCACCATGCAGACTTAAATGGAGAGAAAAATTCAGCCTTAAATATCAAAGAGCAAAGGCAAGGGTAAATATAGCAATGGTTCAACTGTTTGTAGCCTCCATGTTAGCCTTGCCATTCATAACAAAAACTGCTGGGTGTGCAGAGGTTTGTTGGTCTTATGTTTGTAGCTGGCATCTGATCTGGAATGTCCAGTGGTCAGAAACAGACAGGGATGTTGGATACATAGTGATTTGTGTTAATCAGGACAGACAGCAGAAATGCCCTCAGACCATGTTACCCCAGACTGATGCCTCTGGTTTTGGTTGGTTTGTTGTTTTGTTTTGTTTTTTTTCTCCCAATGTTCTTTTCTAATATTGGCACTGATGTAACCAGCTGTGTTTCGCCACCTGCAGTTTTTTTGTGCTTCCCTTCTGCAGTCCTGCCAGGGCAGGCAGCAGAGCCTGGAGATCATTGCCTTCAGGGCTGGTGTGAACCTGCAGGGT
This sequence comes from Ceyx melanurus, assembly GCA_024611195.1. Taxonomy (NCBI): domain Eukaryota; kingdom Metazoa; phylum Chordata; class Aves; order Coraciiformes; family Alcedinidae; genus Ceyx; species Ceyx melanurus. Next base: position 915 of record JANHGL010019671.1, read on the forward strand.
CAGTAATGATCATTCTGGTAATCTGCTCTGGAAGGGTAAGAAACTCTTGGTTAAGACATCCATGAGAGACTCAGATGAGGGGCCCATAGGCAGTTCCTTCATAGTGTTTCTTTGCTGCCCTGTTCTTGCTGTAGTAACTGCTGGATGCTTTGTGACCAGCAGGAGAGTTTCACACCATGCAGGGAGTTAGTTTCAGCTAGAGAAATGTTGTTGAACTGGCAAACCAGAAGTTTGATCCAGTTTGGCGGGAGGCTTCTAGCTCAGCCACACTAACAGGCTGGTGTGTGAACTGTCACTGAGATGGAGGGTAGGGCAGCTCTGGGCAGCAAACCCATTCCCACTAGTAAATTGCACTCTTGCAGGTACCAAGCCAGTGTGTGCAAAGCCCTGTATACCCTTCTCCTCCCATGTACAGCCCTGGGAAGCAGGGGTTCAAGTCCAAGAGTGCCAGCACTCCCACGCCTTTGAGCAGCACGGCAGGAGGCAGCGTGGTCGGCTTCGACTCTGCCTCTGCTGCCAAAAGTCGGCACTGCAAAAATGAGAGTGGGCTGCAGGAAGGTAAGTGTCCTTCTAGCATCTGCCTGCTCTAACCTGTAGCACACTGTGCTTGTCACAGTCCAGGAGTGTACTACTGAGCTGTGGGCTCTGCAGGCCCTGTGGGGTGGCCCTGGCTGCACATGCACCTCTAGAGGAGGAACATGATGCTCTGCACAAAGCAAAGTGCGGCTGTGCTTCTGTCTGTCACCTCTGAGCACATGGGCAGGGAATGTCACCGTGCTACTGCATGGGCAAACTTGTGCTAAACCTCTGCAGCTACCTGTTCATTGGGTCACACCCAAAATGAGGCAATCCTGCAAAGTAAAGTGTTAGAGCTTGGTTGGGTTTAACTCGAGGAAGACTGCCCGGCTGTAAGGCTGGTGGGTTAGATGTGGCCTGGCCCTGAAGACTCTTCCCAAAGGCTCAGCAACCCTGTCCCTGCTGTGTTTTTGTCAGTGTCTGTCAACCTGCCTGTCCCCGGGTGAGGTAGGACTGGGTGTGCCCCGATACAGGATGGAGGAGTGTCAGATCCTGCCCATTGCAGACCTCACTGAGTGACAGGAGGGCTCAGGCTTGAGGTGGAAGAAAGCCATGGAGCCTTCCACCCCAGGAAGGCTGGGCCTCTGGAGCTAACCACCATACAGCTGCTAGGGGTTTACCATATTTGCAGAGGCATGAATGATGATGCAGGCTGCAGGTCTCAGTCCAGAATTTTCTAGAGCAGGAGAAACAGTTCTGCTCTTTTCCACTGGTTTATACCCCAGCATAGTAGGTAGAAGATATGACTGACCTTCTGGATGGCAGAAATATGCGTGTGCTCTGGCTGATGGCTGACCTTGGTGAGTTCACAGGAGAGGCAGAATTGGGGCCCTTCCCTTCACTAATCCTGTGTCTTTTACCGATGCCCAACAAGCCTTTAAAGTAGGTGTTCTGTAGCACAACTGGAAGGGTGTGGTTAATACATGAAGGGGAGGCTGTGCCCTCTCCACTGCTACTCTCCCCAGTACCTGTAGAGTTATCTCAGGGTACAATAAATACATGTTAGCATTTGTCACCTCTCCCCAGTCTGGTCAGGCAGTTCTTACACTTTCATAATTCTTGTTCCTAACTAGACATGTCATGGGGTGAGGGCCCTGTGGCACAGGGGGATGAGCCTGTGTTGAATGATCTCATTCCTCTGTGTGCTCTTTCAGGCAAACCCAAGTCCCCCAAGCTGAAATGCACTTACTGTGACAAGGCTTTTACCAAGAACTTTGACCTGCAGCAGCACATCAGGAGGTAATGGACACAGAAGAGTATCTGGTGTGGAGGTGGACACAGCTACTCTGAGGGAGTCTGAGCAGTCTTGTAGAATTTGTGTTTGTAATGCCCCAGAATCTGTGCTGGACTGGGAGGTAATCCTTCATCCCCTTCACTCCAGGACAGCTTCCCAGTGTCTGGGATGAAGGCCACATCACATCATAATGTAATCTTCCTGATTATGGGCTGGGAGCGGAGATTTGTTTTCCTCGCTGATGGGGACTTTGAAACCCAAAGCTGTTGTCACCTGATGACTAGAGCAGCAGCATCTCCACTACTTGCCTCTGCCCTTTCCTCTGCTCTCCCTCCTTAGCGAGCTGTAGCCTTCCTGTTTGCTCGCATTAGCAAACTGTAAGCCAAGCTCAGTGTCTATATAGGGAGCTATTATAAGAGTTTTCTCTGGTAGGAGGCAGTTGAAATCTCTAGTTTCCCCTAGAGGAGTCTGGTGGACTCAGGACAGTTGAGAAGGAGAATGTGGTAGCTTCACTCCCCTCCAGCCTGGACTCTTCACATGATGTATGCCACGTGTCAGAGTCTGCTTTTTCTCCTGAAGCAGACGGGCAGGGTAGAATGACCTGTCTGCTGTGGTCAGGGGAGAGAAAATCCAGGGAGATCAGGGGCTGAAAGGTAGAAGAGATGTGTGCAGGGGAAGGGAGGGGCAATAGGGAGGGGTTGTACCCCTGAGAAAGTGATGAGGTCCCCAGGGTCCATGTGGAGACCCCAACAGGGAATATATTGATGTTGCTGCAGAGCTCTCTTCTCCCACCTCCTCCTGTGATCTCTTGTCATCCCCAGACTGTTTTTCCTGTGCACCAGTCTTGTTTCCCCAGGGCTCTCACAATCCACTTACTCCAGTTGTGTCTTAAAGACCCTATTTGTCTGTTGCTGGTGCTAATCTTCCAAGCAGAGTGGCTATCTCAGTCCTGCAGCAGCCACCCTGCCATGGCCTATTCCAGGGGGCTGTCTCTTCTCCCTGTTGATATGATGCCTTCTGTCTCCAGTCACACAGGTGAGAAGCCCTTCCAGTGCATCGTGTGTGGCCGTGCCTTTGCCCAGAAGTCCAACGTAAAGAAGCACATGCAAACCCATAAAGTGTGGCCTCCAGGGCTGGGTTGCACCATCTCCCGCAACTCCATCACAGTGCAGGTCATGGCCTTGAATCCCAACCAGCCAGAGGACGAGGAGAGCACAGGTTTGCTGCCTGGGGCTGGTATGTGCATGGGGCAGAGCAGTGATGTGAGGAGTCTGCACACCCCTGCACCTCCTCCACACAGGAAGGGGAGGGAGGCAGGAGTTGTGTATGCTGTTTGCATTCTTGCTGTGGGGTTTAGCAGCGCTCACTAGAGAAGTAATTCACATCTGCTTGACTCCAGCTGGCTGGTGCATCCTTTTGTACCCCCAGCTGTGGAGAGAGTAGCTCCAAGCTCTGTGCCAGTGTGTGAACATACATGTGTGAGGTGTCTGCCCTTTTCTCACTCCCTGGCAGGTGCAACTTCGGCAGTCCATGAACCACACTTGACAGCTCTGGTCTGGTGGTCAGACAAGCAGGTGGTTTAGCATAGCCCAGTGCTTTGGTATATTTGCAGTGTACAGGTCATACCTGGGCTGTGTCTGGCCCCAGAAGCCAACTGAAAATACTTGAGGCATAAAAGAGCTCCTTGCTGGAAGACAGCATCTGGACACCCTTTCTGCTGATGGCCTTAGTTCTGGTAGGAGGGGAGGGAAGGCAGTGACAGTGTCACACCTAGGACAGGGCCCCACTGGAGCTGCTTTCTGCAGACATGCACAATGAGTTACTGGCTGGATCTTATCTCCTATCTTCTGCCAGAGATGGGAGTAAATCTGGATCTGCTTCACTGGTAGAGGCCTGTTCTGACTGCTCCACAAAGCACTCTTATGTCCCTGGAAAAAAAGAATGGGTTAAAGAGAGGAAGGTGGAGTAATCAGAGCACTTAATAATCTGCAGACAAATTTAAAACTACCCTGTCAAAGGATGAGATTCATATGATCTATAGAATTTGCCTTTGAAAGATAGAAAGAGCCTGGACCCAGAGCCAGGCCTGGTGTGTCTTTGAAGTGTGGTGTTTGCAGAGCAGCTCTCTTGTGACAGGCTGTGACTTTCTCCCTTCCTCCAGGTTTGACTCAGTCCTCAAGGAACCCTGCACCACCACCCCAGGACATGAGCCCCTTGGATGAGAGCGAGGCGGGCAAACTGGAAGCTAAGCAGGTTGTCTTGATCGATAGCTCTTACCAGTGCCAGTTCTGCCCCAGCAAATTCAACACCTATTTCCAGCTCAAATCGCACATGACACAGCACAAGAACGAGCAGGTAGGGACAGAGGGTGCCCTGTGTTGGTGGTGAGATTGGGATGGGCTTCATATAGTGCACTGGCTCCAGGGGTCTGTCCTGAGCTTCTTGCTCTGTAAAGCTGCCAGTGCTTTCCATGCAGCTCAGCTCTGCATGTCTGTGTTGCAGCTGAGTGGTCTGGGTGGTTTTGAAATAAGCTCCTCTGCCACCACCCTGCTGAGTGACAAGTCAGGCCAGTAGGTTTAGGTGGCTAGACAAGAAGCAAAGAAGCAAAGTCCAAAGTTTTCAGAGTAGGTGGCAGCTCTCAGGTCTTGGGACAGTCACTGCTGGGGTGTTGTGGTGTCACCCATTTGAGTGGCTTCAGGTGCTCACACCAACAACCTTTTATCCCACCTTGCTTTCTGAGGGCAGTGCCCTGACAGTCTGTTTGCAGAATGTTCAACTCCCCAGAGGTTATTTAATTGTCTTCACATTTTGATGCTGAGCTGCTCTGCACTGTTGAAGACCCTTTGTTTTAGGAAAGCAGCAGAGGACAGGGATGTTTTACCACCACATTGTGTCCTGATGCAGTGCAAAGCAGGGTTTCACTGCTGTGCCTGAGTACTGATGTGGCTGTGGGTATGGTGGGACACTCTGGATGCCACAGTGTTGCTTTGTTCATAACATCAGCTCTGCTGTTGTCCAGCACAGTGGGTCAGGGGTCCTTTTCTGTAAATGATCCAGTGGCAACGATTTCTAAAAATGAAAGCCACCGTCTATTGGCAGAGGGTTTTCTCTGTTTGTTTCCATGCTGTTCCACTCCAGTCACTCTCCTTTTTCTCCCAGGTGTACAAATGTGTGGTGAAGACCTGCGCTCAGACCTTCCAGAAGCTGGAGTCCTTCCTTGAGCACATCAAGAGCCACCAGGAGGAGCTGAGTTATCGCTGCCATCTCTGCAGCAAGGACTTCCCCTCCCTGTATGAGCTGGGCGTCCACCAGTACTCCCACAGCCTACTGCCCCAGCACAGCCCCAAGAAGGATGTGGCCGTGTACAAGTACAGTAGCAATCGGTGCTCACAAGGCTTGTAGGAGTGAGTGGGTGCAGAGTGTGTTTGGCTGAGATTGGTGGGACATTAGAGGGAAGAGGGGGCTGCGTGTTCAGCAGCTGTGTTATTTTTTGGGCACCCAGGTGACAAATAGGGGGGACCCTCTGCCAGGCTGATGGGACTGAGCACTCTGAATGCAGGGAACCTTGTGGAAAGACAGGGGAAGGCTGGGATCATCACTGCAAGTCCTCTTATCACCAGTAAAGAGTGAGATGGGCACAGAGAACCTGCGCAGCTCCTTCTTGTAGAAGTTGTGCCAGAAAAAATCTCCTATTCCTTTGCTGTGAAAGGATCTATTACCTGGGAAAGCCTTTCTGCTGGTGTAGAAAGGGCTAGAAGTTCCAAAAAAAGTTCTCTGGAGCTTTTGAAATGCCAGTAGAGACATACAGAAGGACTAGGAAACCCAGAAGATACTGAAGTGACCTAGGAGCTCCATGGAATAAGTGTCTGCTACTTCATGCATAGACTGTGATTTCTAGTTACCCTTCCATGCAGAGCTTCATCCTACAGCTTACTAGTGGAGATCCTTTGAGATCAGATCTCTACCTACATTTGAGGAGGTTTTAACCTGATCCAAGAAAAAGGGGCTTCACAGCAGGTACTCTTCATGAGCACCATTGTGTTCCTTGTCAGTGTGTCCCTATTGCCCATTAGTAGTCACCTTGGTAGAGGGGTCTGGCAGAAATACTGCTGGGCTATATGACTACAGGGGACTTGGGTGGAGCTGGCCCAGGTGGCCTGAGCCAAAGCTTTGTTAGATGCTGGAGACCCCAACATGGAAGTGTGTCACGTTGTGGGTGCCCCAGCCATGGGTAACACTGCTCTGTGACCCCACTCCCAGCTCCTTCACTGGGAGACGGTAACTTTGCGCAATTGAAGAAGGAAGGAGGTGTTCTAAGTAAGGTGAGGTCCTGACTTAGGGATTGTCTCCACGAGGAAGTGATGCAGAATATGTGCTCAGATCTGGGTGAGCTCTTCCACAGCAGTCTGGGTGGAAGAGCACTGACAATTTAAAGGCTTTTTCACCCAGTTTTCCAGCATCTCCACCTCATGAAGGATGCTAAGTGTGAGTGTGATCTGTTCTATATGGGGTTGCTGAGGTTTCGGAGCATTTGGGTGGTGGTGTTACTGCCTGCACCAAACTGACCCTGCCAAAAAACAAACTGGATGGGGGCTGGTGGGTGGGCTGAGCTGTCATGCTGGGCTCTGCCTGTGGTGTGGGGTTTGCTGGTCATTGCCTTGGTCACAGGCTCTGTCCTTTCTCTCTTGATTCAGATGTGTGAAATGTGTAAATAAATATTCCACCCCGGAAGCCCTGGAGCACCATCTGCAGACAGCAACGCACAACTTTCCCTGCCCTCACTGCCAGAAGGTGGGTGGATGACTGCTGCGTGGGCTGTGCGGGGACATGTAGCCAGGGCTCTGAGGGGGGTGGGGACCCTTGTCTCCCTTTCCCCTCACTTCTTACCTCAGTACAGATTGGCAGGCTCGCAAGGTGCTTTTCAGAGAGACAGAGGTGGCTGCACCCCTGGCCCCCAAGCTCTCTGGCTCTGCACTAGAGTATGTTCTCCCTGCAGTGCTGGCTTTTCTCTGTGTCCTGTTTGTTGAACAGACATTGTTAGGGGAGCTCCCTTATTCCTACAACATCACAGGACTGCACACTGGGCTGCAGTCCTTAGTTCTTCAAAGCAAGTGTCCCAGGAGGAGTGGGGCTGGTTTGGGGAAGCCTTACAGTGGCTGCAGTGCCTTTGACCCACTGTGCCATGGCCAGAAGAGTTGGGCATGGAAAGCCCTGGGTCCTGTGGGAGCTCGTACATCTCCATTGCTGTCCTCGTCCCCTCTTGCAACAGAATTCTCTGGGTTCCATCTTGTTCCTCTCTTTTGGATGAATGCTCTGTGTGCTTGGCAAAGAGAAACCCGTCTGAGGGATGTGACTCGGACTGGAACAATGCCTGGGTAGGTTTTGTCTGGAAACATTCTCTTCAGCACAGCCTCTGAGGGGATTTGAGGGACAGAATTTTGTGGAGTTTGAATTCTGATAAATTACTTTCTAAAATCCAGACTAAAATTTGGAACCTTGCTTCTCTGTTTATATCAAAGGAAATTAAAATCCTGCAGTGGGGGCAGGGACAATCTCAAAGGAGTGACCACTCTGTACTGAGGTAGCTCAGGAAGGGGAAACACACTCTTGCCATGGTTAGTAAGCCATCTTTCTTTACCTGTCTTCACTTCCCCCCACAAGGTGACAGATGCCCTTTGAGCCTGGGTGGGACTTTCACATTACAGCACAGGGGTTTGAAAGCCCATTATTGCAGCAGTATGTTTTACTTTTGTTTGTATTCTTGGTAATGTTGTTTTCTGGAGATGTGAGAGCACAGTCCTGCATTCCAAAACTCCTGGCCCTCCTGTGCTTCACCTCAGATGTGTGCTTGTAGCATCCTCATTAGGAAATCATTTAGCTTGGTATTCCCAGTATCCCCATTAGCCAAAGGGACCATTCATACTGGCTTTATAAAGACCGTGAATGGGAGCCTTCATTAACAGATTATCAGGAAGCACACACTGAAATAAACTCTGTGGGAAGGTAGTAACCACTAAGGGTCCTTACCCATCCTGTCCCTCTGCTGGTTCTGGTGGAAGGCTGGGCATCCATCTGGGGTGCTGGTCCTCAGCACTATGCTGTTACAAAACTTAGAATCATAGAATGTATTGGGTTGGAAGGGACCTCCAAAGGTTATACAGTCCAAACCCCTGTAATAAGCAGGGACATTTCTAACTAGGTCAGGCTGCTCAGAGCCACAACTTAGCAAGGTTTCAGTTTATGTGTTTTTTAAGGATAACAGGTTTTTTGTTTGGCTGGTTTGGGGTTTTTTTGTTGGTTTGTTTTTTGTTTTGTTTTCTAAAGCTCTTATCTGTATTTTCCTTCTACAAAACGGAAGTTTTTCACATTTCTTTCCTTCCCAGAAAGCAGTGACTGTGAGCTTCTTACGCTCCTACACAGGCCCTCCTGTGCCCGTGCCCTCAGCACCAGCCCTCAGGCACTGCCGGCTCTTAGCCCTGTTTCTGTGTGTTACCAGGTGTTCCCCTGTGAGAGGTACCTGCGCCGCCACATCCCCACGCACGGTGGGGGCAGCAAGTTCAAGTGCCAGATCTGCAAGAAGTTCTTCCGACGGGAGCACTACCTCAAGCTGCACGCCCACATCCACTCGGGTACAGGCTCCCTGGCACCATGGTGCCCCTTGTCCCTCCCTCCATCACAGTCCTCACTGCCCTCTGTAGTGCTCGGGCTCTTCTGGTAACTCGAGTCAGAGTTGACTGTAGGAGTCATTTGCAGTAATTCGGGTTCAGGAGGTGTGTGGTTGTGGTTCAGCCTCATGGCCAGTAGTGCAGCAGTTAGAAGAGGGACACAGAGGTGGCTTCCCCACTGCCCATGGTTGTAGAAGCTGACCCTGGAGAGCAGGAGCCATGCTCCAGGTGGATTCTATCCATCCATTTACCCTCTGGGCAGGATAGGGAAGCTCAGGGCAGTTTACAGAGAAGCAGAGTGGTAGAGCTGCCACAGTGAAGCCTGTCTGTGACCAGAGCTGCTCCATGTCACTGGACTCTCCCTAACTCTTAGTGTGTATTTTTTTTTTTTCATTTTTCCAGGTGAAAAGCCCTTTAAGTGCTCAGTGTGTGATGCAGCTTTCAATCGGAAAGACAAACTCAAGCGACATATGCTGATCCACGAGCCTTTCAAGAAATACAAATGTCCCTTCTCGTACGTAGTGTGCCTCTGGTGTGGCACGGGTGGAATGAGACAAATGTTTCCTGCAGGCACCCTAGGGAACATGTATGGCATCTGCCAATCCACTGCTTCTTGGGGAAGCAGGAATGCTCTGTGCTGTTGAACTGGAAAGCCAGAAGTCACAGTTTATTGTCATTGACTTCCTGTGGGGCCACAGAATTTCAGTTCATCAAGCCCTGCCTATATGGGAGGCTGGGTGGGTTGCACCTGCAGAGCACCGGGGAAGAGAAGGAGGATTATTTGACCCCAAAGCACAGGATTGTCCGAATGATGGGATCTCCCCAATGGCCATGTCTGAAAAAGCACTTTGCAATATAGGAGCTCATGTACGAGCTGGAGAACCCCAGCTATAGAAGGTGCATCCCCATATCCATGTTACAGCCATGGGCCTTCTGAGATAGCCAAAACTGATGGGCTTTCACCTGCTCCAGCTGCCTTGTAGCTCCTTCCGAAGTATTTCTGTCTCCAGTTGGGAGCTTGAACCTGATAAGCATTTATACTGAGATAGAGCCCCCATGTCCCTGTAGTAGCCTGTTTATTTCTCGATCTACTCCAGAAGGGCTGAAATAGTGGAGCTCCTGCTGAGACTGCACAAAGGGACACATCTTGGTGCTGCTAAGGCAAAAGGTTTTGGATCTCTTTATGGTCCTGGGTTTATATGTTGATCTTCAGCTGATTCATGCTGCTCACCAGCATTTGTTGTTCTTACAGAAGCCACACAGGCTGCAGTAAAGAGTTCAACAGGCCTGACAAGCTGAAGGCTCACATACTGTCCCATTCGGGTAAGTGCAGCTCTGCCCAGGCTGACAGTGCTCAGGAGTTGTGGCTGGGATTTGCTGTGGTGCTGCAGGAACGTGTTACAGAAGGAGTAAGCCCAAGAAATGAGAGAGAAAGCTGTGAAAGTACTTCTGTTTCATACCCCCAGAAGCTCAGGATGTTCCTTACAGGTGCTTCTTCTGCCATGTCCCTCTACCCACTGCTCAGACAGCAGCTGTCTGTGAGAGAATTTTCCATGGCATGTGGTACAGTGTTTGCCAGATACAGGCCTAAATTCTTAATATATTAGCTTTAGGGCATTTTTACATCTGTTGCAGGCCTGCTAAAGTGAGCTGTGTCTAAGCTTTGAGCTGTTTTCTAAGGCAATATAAATCTAGGCAGGGCCTGCTGACGAGATGCAGAAGCAGAGCTGGATTACTTGGTGTGTTGCTATTGAATTAATATCCAGATGCTGTCTATGCTCCTCCCCAGTACCATCTCACAGGCAAAAGGGACATCTTTTGGGATTTGATTCTCCTCTCTCTATTCCACCCATGAAGCTCCAGCTCATAATAAAGGCAAATAATTTATTCCCATGCCCTAGGGAATGTCCTGACTTTTGTCCCTTGTGGTAAAAGTGAAAGTCTTTTCTCATGCCAGTCATGTCAAAAGCCCCACAGAGCACAATCAGATGGGACTATGCTGACAGTGCAATGGATGGTTTGTTTCAGACTGTACATCCTTATACTTGGGAGAAAAAAAGTGAAAGTTTTTTACTTACTGAATACATTTGAGAAAAACCCAGAGTTTAACACTGCCAACGCTGTTAATGTTTTCCTCACAATCATCTGATTTTTTTTCTGGTGATATTTTAATCCTCTTATTCAAGGCAAGAACTGCTGTTTTAGCTCTTCCTAAACACAGATGCTCAAGGTGTAGCTGCTCACCCTTTTCTTGCCAATTTGCCTGTCACAGCGTCTCCTCAGACCATGGGGGTTTTGGGTTGTTTTAATCAGCAAGCTGAAAAAGAGTGTGGCTTCTTGTTTGAGGAAGTGTGTGTTTGATGCTTTTATCAGGAGACATCTCCTTGGAAGAAGGAGGTGAATGCTCTCCCTTGAGGTGGTGCAGATTCTCCTGAAGATATGCAGTAGGATGCAGGGTGTCCAACTGAACTCTCTCTCCTCCGGTACTCTGTGCAGGGATGAAGATCCACAAGTGCCAGTACTGTAACAAGTCCTTCAGCCGACGAGCCCACATGATAGAGCATCAGCGCTCGCACACCGGCAACTACAAATACCGCTGCCCCACCTGCAGCAAGGGCTTCACGCGCCACAAGTACATGAAGGACCACAAGTGCCGGCTGGGCTCACCCAAGGACAAGGACCTGCAGCTCAGGAAGCCCCAGAAGAAGCGGGTGGCGCGGGGCCGCAAACCGGGCTTTTCCCTTCCAAACCAGCTGGCTCTGGCAGAGCTGAAGGATGGTGCCGCTGAGGAAAGCCCCCCGGAAGGTGGCCCTAACAAAGAACCCTTCCAAGAGTCAGATGCAGTCCTGTCCATCGTGGTTGGTAGGTCAGGAGCTGCTGACTCGGACCTTGTTCCTGGGCAGCCCAACAATATCACATCGAATTTGGCCCTGGCAGAACTGCAGAGTGCCTCAGATGGCCCCTGTACCATGCTGGCTGTCCCTGTGTACATCCAGACAACAGAGTGATGATGCCTAGAGCCACTGTGTGGCTGAAGGCTGCTGCTGCTGCTCTCAGGCCTGGTGCTGAAATTGATCCCAGTGAAAAAGACCAAAGCTCTTGTGGGGAGGTAGTTGGATATGGAACTTTCATCTCCACTCATTCTTCCCATCCTTGGGCAGAGGGCTGCTTGGAAGCCACCAATGGCTACAAGGCACTTGAGAGAATGGCTCCATTATTTCTTGTCCCTCTGCATCACTGGTCAGCTTAGGGCAAGAAAGACTAAGATCCCTGAATCAGGGTAAGAAGAAGGAGCATGCAAACTTGCCCCAAACAGGGCTGCTGCAACCAGGTGGCTTTGTAAATCACAGCCTGTCCCATCTGTGGTTTTTCTGGCCTAAAAGCTGTATTGCCCAGTATTTGGGTGGCCTTTCTGAAAGCAAACAATTGATCCTTCCTAGTGGAAGCAAGTTCATCCTGAGATCCTTTGGGAACACTGTTCAGAAATACCCTGGTAGTCTCACGTCCGGTATCTTTCTCCTCTCTGCCTCTAGCAGTAGAGAGATCACCTTGTCTGTACTACATGTGTTATAAACACCGTGGACCTTGTGTGCTATGTGGAGTCAGTGGGTGAGAGTGTGTGTGTGTTGGCTCTTCTCTTGGGTTGGTATTCTCTCCATAGGTTTGGTCTTTCTGTGGTTTTTTTCCATATTGAAGGATCTTCAAGTGCCTGAGACATCAGTGAGTCAATCATTGGTGACAGCTAAAATGTGGCACCTTCTGTGTAGTCAGGGAGACTAAGGCCTGGGTGAAGTGACCTTTCCAGGATCACACAGGAAACCTGTGCTGCATCATGAGGCGATTTTCTAACATTGTCTCTGAACTAAGTGCTGCAGGGTCTGTCTGCGTACCTCCGTCAGCTGCTTCGTAGCCTGTGTATTCCCTTCGTGCAGAATGGACAGAGTCCTTCTCACACACGGGCCATTGCAGAAGAGGCTTGACCCTGTGATCCCTCAGTTTTATCTTGAACAGGCTGGGGATGGGATGGGATGGGAGGGGATGGGATGGGATGGGATGGGATGGGATGGGATCCCCCATTGGTCAGTTTGGGGCCACCTGTCCTGGCTGCTTCTCCCCCAGGTGACACCTCTTACTGACTGAACCCCAGTGTGGGGCACAGGATTCACCAGTGATCTTGATCTGCACAGGAGCCAGTATCAGCCTCTCTGCACACCCCAGTCCTGTAACACAGGGAGTTGTCACTGCTGGAAGCAGAGACTGGCTGCGAAAATCTGTGAACTTCAGGAAGTGCAGTTAGAAGAGACTGAGCTGAAGAGTGGAATCACGGATCAGAGTTAGTTCTGTTCTAGCTCAAACCAGGAGCTGCTTCCTTCTCCACTGCCCTTCCAGGCTTCTAACTTTGTTCCATGCTCAGTCTCTGGTTTTATGGTGCCACAGGATGCCCTGGCTGTTGCAAAAAGGAACTTCACCCAGACCTGCATAGCATCACTGCTGCCTTCATATGTAGCCCAGCCAAGCTGAGCTTTCCCTTGTAAATTTGTGTGATGAGCCGCTGATTTGTCTAGGTGCAAAATGCTCCATTTCCAGCCTGTTTTTCAGGTGGTACAGAGCAGAGTGTGGGTTCAGTCAGTTCTGGTCATATAACTGGCTGTGAAATCCACAGACTTGCAGTCTGTGAGATGAGTGTTTCTGGCTGTAGGAGCTGTCTGCCCAGCATGACTGGTCTGACTGGCTTCTCCCTGATGCCTGCCTGTAACCTGCATGAGCTCGAGCCCTCTGCTTGACCTCAAGATGCTCTTCCTATCTCCTTGCAAAAGATTTTGTTCAAAACAAAACCAGCAGCTAGCAGAGGCAGCTACTGGTGCTGTGCAGACTGCACCCAGTCTAGCAATGGGTTATGCTGTCAGCCTTAGAAGACTGTCACGTGGTTCCTGTTTGGATGGGTCCTACCACCAGCTCATTCATTTGAATGATCCCATTTCACTTTTTAGTGATGTTTCTGTACCCCTTGCTTTTGACGGATGTCAGGAGGTGGAACACGGGGCTTACTGGGGGATGCTGGGAGCCCGGGGCTGTTCAGGCTTTAGAAGAGGTTAAGTAGAGTCTGGCTGCTGCCGCCAGCTGCCTAATGGGGGTGGAGAAGGTGGAGCCCAACTCAGCTGCACAGGGATGGGATGAGAGGCAACAGGGGCATGTGGGAACATGGCAACTTCTGACTCTCTACAGAGAAAATTTTCTGCCAAGAGGGTGGTCAGAGGAAAGAAGCTGCAGAGAGGCCATGAGACCCTCAGCACCTGGTGGTACTCCAGATTTGACAGAGCATCCCACCCTGAGCTGACCTGCCTGGGATGAGGCACATGGCTGCAGATCTCCAGGTGGCCCTTCCTGCTTAAGTGCTTCTGTGAAACGTTTTGTCTGCTTGGAAGGGCAGAGTTTATTTGCCCACAATGTTTATTTTAAGTACTTTGCTTTCACAGGAGGTGAACAGCATCAGGAAATAGTTTGCTAAATATACTTTTCCTCTTTTCCTCCCCTCTGTACCCACACCACACAGCGTGATTATGTGGTCCCGGGGCTGGCTGTGGCACTGCAGCCAGGTCTATTTTGAGATTATGATGATGGGGATGTGTGGGTGCAGCACTCCTGCAGCTCTGAGGCACTAGCTGGAGGTTTGGCCCTTCCTTTCTGACCCCTGCTTTCCACCAGCCCCACACACAGGCCAGCCAGTCTAAATCACAGAATCATAGAAGCGCTAACTGGTTCAACCCTGCTCAAAAGTAATGATTAATTTTCTTGGGCAATTTCCAACTATTGTCCAAGTCTGTTCTTAATTAACTTGTTTCCATGACACCACTCTGGGTAGAGGGGGTGTGTGTTTATTACTTTTACAGAAGACAGAGGCCCAGCACAAAGAAGCAGAAGTTAGAAGCATCTGGTAAAGGTTGATACAAAGCTGAAGCACTTAAGAGTTGGTTGTTTCTTTGGACTTTGGATTCTACATCGCTCCTGTGGTCATTAAGATGGAATTACCTCCATACTGCTCCGTTGGTAAGCCAGTGCAACCCAAGCATCTAGCAAACACTTTACAAGAATCGTCACCTGAGCAGCCGCGACTCTGGATTTTAATACTTGAGGTTGGCACGTTGAGACAGCTTAAATACGGAACGTTCAGTACCTGGGGCCGGGATCCCGCCGTGGGAAGGCCCGTGGGAGCGGCAGAGGCGGCAACCTCCGTTCCGCCCGCCTCCTCCCAGCCCTTCCCAGAGCCCGCCGGGCCGCGCCGGCGGCTTCTCGCCGCGGCAAGAGGCAGCTGAAGCGCGGCAGGGGCGGCCCCTCCTGCGGGGTCCAGACTCCCGGCCTCGGGCCTCTCGCACCGGCTGCCACTGCAGCGCCAGCTGCCGTCCCGCTGACATCACTGAGCTCCTGACGTCAGCGCGCCCCGTGACGCCGCGTCCAGGTTCCGCTCGCCTGACCGCTCCTCCCCGCCCTTCCCGTCATGCGCCGCGCATGCTCTGGCCGCGACTCTATTTCCCAGCAGCCCTCGCGGGCAATCGCCGCCTGCCGTCGCGTTGCGACGCCGCAGGGCACGCCGGGAGCTGTATGCGGTGCGGGGGTGCCGGGGCGGAGCAGCGCGGCGGGCTGAGGCGGGTGGGGTGCGCGAAGTGAGTGAGCGAGCGAGTGTTCGGTCGGGTGGCGGCGGCGGCCGTCCGGGTTGTGCCGAAAGGTTGACGGACGGTCTGTGAAGGGGACGCGGAGTGTAGAGGAGCAGGTACCGGTGCTCCGCGGCCGACCTCGCCATCCATCTACGCCTCGCCCCGCGGCCTTGGTGGCCCGGCCCGGCACAGCCATGTCGGGGCTCCTCGGGAAGCTGTTTGGGACGGGCACCGGCGGGAAGGGCGCCGGGAAGGGCCCGTCCCCGCAGGAGGCGATCCAGCGGCTCCGGGACACAGAGGAGATGCTCAGCAAGAAGCAGGAGTTTCTGGAGAAGAAGATCGAGCAGGAGCTGGCGGCCGCTCGCAAGCACGGCACCAAGAACAAGCGCGGTGAGAGGCCGGGCTGGGCCTGGGAACACCGGCCTGGACCGGGCCAGGGGCCGCCCCTTTCTCTGCAACAGGGCGGCCGGGCCTGGCTGCCCGGGAGGGGGAGGCCCGGGGCGGCCTGTCTGTGTGCTCTGTGTAGCACAGGCGTGTGCGCGTAGATGTATTTTCTAGCTTCTTGCCTTTATTTTCTGGTGGCTTTTCTCCGGGGCCCGCTTCCCTTT